>VXBT01011472.1:1756828-1842112 GCA_013400235.1 Oriolus oriolus
GGGGGCGGTGATACTATTGAGATGTAAATGAAGTTAGAAATATATGGAATCAAACCTGCTTAGAGTCAGGTGTGTCTTGTAAAACAAGGACAACAGCATGTTTAGCATGAGCAGCTTCAGCTGGCCCCTGTGCCCACCAGAATTTGCATAAAGGCTACCCAGTGGCGAATAGAAATAACACATAACTCCTACTGGAGAAGGATGCAAACTAAACTACCTGAACCAACCTCAGTGGAGGCTATGGGATCTGGGATTGGAATCAAAATTTCACATTCAAGCTAACATCTGGTCAAAGTGGAAAAAACCAAAAACACAAAAAGGAGGGGCTGCAGACTACAGATTTAATCTAGTGAACCTGTAAAGGACATCAGCACTTGAGTGCATTTCTTACAAATTCCTTTGAAATTGAAAAAATGAGCTGATACCTTAAGAGCATGGGTACCAAACTCATTTAATAGTCATGCTTCTAAAAGAAAGTTTTTCTTCATCCTTACTTGAGCCTCAAGGGATGGCTCATGATCCTGTTTGTCCAGCCCAGCAGAAGTGAACAGTTACTGTCTGAGTGATCCTCAGGGTCAGCAGAGCAGGAGGAAGACAACTGTGGGAATTGTAGCTCTTCCGCCAAACTTAATTGCTTGGGCTGTTGGATGTCAGTAGCAACCTGTTGCTCCTAAAAGGTGACCTTAGTTTGCTCTAAGGACTGGTAATCCAGGTAACTAGTCTTGATTAGTTACTCTCTTAAAAATCTCTACATACAAAAGATGGAAGAAAAATAATGCAATTTGTCCTAAGCAGAGATAACCCATAACGGCATTTCACTCCCAATTTTCCATGGTGGCATTTCCTTTAGCAATGCAACTGCCATGCATTATGGCAGGATTTATTATGGCAGGATCCTGGACTAGACATCTCAATTCAGACAACTGAAGATGTTTCTTTCCTGCATCCTCTTCCAGACTAAAGAGAAGCCAAATTAAAAGTCAATAAATTTCTGTGGAAAATACCCCTTGCATTATTTAGGCTTTCTTCAAGGCTGAGTTCTACTGGATCAAAAGAGGTCTAAATTACACATGTTACTGTTTTAATTGTTCTGTCTGTGGGTTTAAAGACTAACAATCTCTGTTTGGAAACAGTAAAAGGAACAGAAAATTTTATTACACTGCCAAAACTACATATTTATTAGTGTAGACTGCTTTGGACATTGTTAGCAATAGAGCTCTGTCTACCTGGTAAATACATCCCAATAGTAACCGTAACTGCTACTGTCTGATTCAGATTTTATTCAACTATTTAGAAAACTTCTATTTACCTTGATGAGAATGAGTTTAGGATGGGCCCCTGCAGCTCCACCATTTAATAAGAGGTCCCACTATTTCTTTCAGATCAAAAATTGGAATTGCTGTATTATGTAAATGTTATTGCTTCAAACAGAAGATTGGTGTTGTCCTAGCAATTAACTGTCTGGTTAATTAGACCTCTTTCCTTCTGCTCAGCAACCTGCATTCATGTGCATATACTGTTACAAAAATAAACTAAGCTTTATGTAGCTCATGCAGAATTGCTAGGAGATTGGCTGTAACAAAAAAATTAAGTCTTATTTTCTGAAAACTGAAAATCTATTAAAAATGGAAATGCAGCTTTTCTACAAGAAGCAGAAATCCAATAAAAATGTGGATTTTGTCATGTGGAGTGATGGATTTGGAGCACTCAAGAAGGACAAATGAATCATGCTGAGCTGTTAATATCCCTGCCAATTCTATGGTGTTCCACGAGCATGTGAAACTGTCTTTGTTTGCTTTCCTAACAACCATCTCTTAAAAGATTCTCTGGGAACATAGGAAGCTTCTCTAGTGGGATAATTGTTTCAACAGCTTGGACACTGATTTTTTTTTTTATCAGTAATAGAGGACTCAGATCATTACTATGGAGTGTAATACTTGATGTCAATGGGCGCACTGACAGTAATGTGCAAAGATGATTAAAAAATAACATTCCTGTAAGAAAAGAAAGTGGTCTTGAGTGGTTAATTTATGCCAGTTTTGCTGCTGTGGTGAATTTCTAGTTTATTATTTTTTAATAATAGTAATCATACTTTTATTTATTAGGCAAGTGTAGTAAAGACTATGAATTACTAAACCTTAACAGAGAAAGAATCACTTCAAAGATGCATGAGAGTTTTCAGATTATGTGGCCACTAATGCCTGAAAAATAAAAAGCCCCACATATTTAGGACTTATTTCACAAAGGTCTACCATGCACCTTTGAATCTACCTGTATTTCACAGCAGAATAGTGCACAGACATTTATAAATGTTTTTAATCTATAATATTATTTTCTAGCTTCATAAAATCAGTCTTTGAGGAACTGAAAATAAATCCATGTATACAATTTGAGGAACACATTTTTCAATCGACAAAAGCAGATATACAGTCCTAAAAAGTAAATAAAATTTCTTCAAATCTCTCTCATGGGGAACTGCCTCCTTTGCAATAAAACAATCTCCCACCACATGACTAAGCCACTAAATAATTCAGGAAAAGGGCACAAAATATGAAGAGTAAAAAGGCATTGAGTACCTTGAACAAGAGTGTGAAAGATCTTTGCTTTTTATCTATTTATGTAAAAAAACCCAAAACCAACAAAGAAATCCTTGCTTTATTCTATTTTTACATCCTGGACAATGCCTTCTTCAAGACATTGCAAAGTGTGTGTATATATAGATATGTAAAGTTGAAATTTTGAGGAAATACTGTAAGGAATTCCTAATGGAATTGGGCACATTTTTGATAAAGAAAATAAACTATTGAAAAAGTAAACATATTTCACAGTAGTAATATATTGATCATACACAATCAAATAATTTGAATAAAACCCAGGAAAACTCATCATAATTTATAAACTATATAACTCCTTAATACAATAGGGGGATGATTTGTTTTTTTCTGTTGGGGGCTGGATTTTGGGGTTTTCTTGGTTTGGTTTTGGTTTTTAAGAAACTCCAACACAGCAGATTGGATTACCATTATATAGGTAACAAAATATATAAAAAAAAAATAAAGATAGAACAGTTTCAGTCTGAGGTAAAAGAAAAAAAAAGCATCAAATATATAGCCAAGAATATGACTTTTGGAGCTAATTATTTAGAAACAGCTCAAGATGGTGTGTAGCTCCTATTAATAGTCTGTAGAAATAATGCCACTCTAAAGAATGTACCAGATGGTGGTGAGACACTGAAAGGAAAAGCATTTTCATTCCCTGTGCTTCTAACAGTTATCTGATCATCCAAGTCCTTAGGCATTCTGGTTTACTGAAGGTATCAGTTAAAAAATTTAAAAAGATCTGATATCATGTTGGGACATGAATCTTAATGCCAAAATGGCACATATTTATTTCCTGTTAATGGCAGATGTATATATGTGCTCCAGCTAAGGAACAGCATACTCAGGAAATTACATGATGATCTATCATAAAGTTTGGGTACTGATAACAGAATGAATATATTTCAGAAATGTGCAGATGCCTTATTTTATAAGCCTAACATTTTTTATTATTAATGTGTGTACAGCAGCACAGATAGCCACTAATGGATGCTGAAATGATAAATTTATTTTCTCATTCTCTTTGTTGAGCATTCTGCCCTAGGAGATTTACTACTGTACTGGGAGCTTCTGTCAGGATCTCTAAGGTGCTTTTCGTAGGTATTTTAAATTCCTAGGGAGTGGATTAGACTGTGAGATAGTGCTCTTGTGATAGATGAAAATACCCTTGCTCTGCAGAGCCAATTCCCTCCCCATTGCCTCTCAGGCAGGAGGGGTACACAGGGGTTTTCTGTGAGGGCAGGATAACGCCCACCTTGCTTTTCACGTGGCACCACTTGCCACACCAGTTCAGGAAGCTGAGCTCCACTCCCCCAGACTGGCCCCTGCTTTGACACTCGGTGGTTTGCCAAACACCCACTGATCCTGGCAGTGCAGGTGCCATGATGTGAAGCTGATATGCACAGAAACGAGCGCACCTAAACTGGACATTTCGCTGCGTGCAGTGGCAGAGCCTGGCCATGGCAGCACAGTCCCAGCCTGGGCACAGCTGTCCTGGTGACAGCACTGTGTCACGCAGTGTGAGCCCCATGGGGACTTATCCCGAGAGGATCCCCCTCCAGCCCTGTGCTGGCATCAGTCTGAAACTGCAGAGCTAAATCTATGTGTGACACATTACAGCACATGCTCCGCCCCAGACACGATGAGAGGCTGGAATCAAAGGATAACTAAGATTCAAACCCTTTTCACTACTTTCCCGTCACTGATTTCCATTACCAAGGGCTGGATACTTCTTAATTGATGCTTTCGGTTCATAGGAATTAATTGTACCTAGACTTCTTTTCATCTCTTGAAATACATAATATCACAATGGGCTCAAACAAAGGACTGTAAAAGCAATCTATATTACTGCTAAATAAGAGTATTCACTGGTTTTTATCTCAGCTTTACATTCCTTTCATCTGCTTTACCAACATTAGAACGCAGTTAGCATGCTTTTTAAAAATGAATAAGGTACTGTAAAAAGAGCATATTAATAGCTGTACATATAACTTTTTATAATTTTAGTCAGGTTGATTATTTGGTGTACTGTAAATCAAATTAAGTACAAATATTAGTACTGACAGGGTGTGCATAATTAGTTCCTAATCTTTACTGCCTGAGCATGTATTCATTATAAATAAGCAGGCATAGACTTCTGAGCCATATCTGGGCATATGAATGGCACATTTAGATGTACACTACTGTCATTTATACATATGTTGCTCACACATAACCCTGTGATGACTTAGTTGTGATTTTCAGTAGCTAAGAATACAAAATGCTTGGAAGAATTTCAGAACTAATTTAAAGATAATTAGTAACTGAAAACCTAGAAGATCACATTTTCCAGTTTATTTCATTTTCCTTATCTGAAAACATATGAATTACAAAGTAACTTCTATTAAAAGTAATATAGGGTTAGGAATTTTTTTTTTTGCCTTTTCCTACACCTTGAGAAAGTCCTATCAACACAGAAATTTCACTGTACACTTTAATCAGAAGAACTCTTGTAAATGAGCAAAGAACTCAGACAACCATTCTAGCGTGAGGATAAAATCACTATTAACCTTTTAAAATAAAGCCATTATATTGTTATTAAATGTTATAGTTAAAGAGCTTTCAACTACTCTTCAAAAAATAATGCATATATGATGGAAAACACCACTTAGGTTCTAAAATATGATGTCATTGCAATCATTGTATGTACTGAAACATGACTAATCAGATTAATTTAAAAAATCTATTTTTATTTTGCCATGCTCCTTCTCTTAAACACTCTACTAAAACATGTGCTGACTTAAATTATAACAATTCAGTATTGTATTGCATGAACAGCTTACTCTCTAGGTTAAAAAAATAATATAGATAAATACTCAGCCGACTGAAACAATTTTACTAGAATAGGATTTAGGACATCCAATATCAGTAATCTGCCTATAGACAGGCAGACAGATTCAATGTACTTTAGAACTCTGTACCATACCAAAATAGAACAAGAATAAAGGTGTTATGCACACTAAAAGCTATCAAAGCTAACTATTAAATGTTGCACTATTCAATGCTTGTTGGTCAGATCAGGACTGATACAGAGGAAGAAAAAGGGGAGCTTCAATATTTGAGCTAATCCTCTTGCACCTATAAATTAACATACATTAGGAAAGGTTAAGCCTGGTTACAAATCCCAGTAAATCAAGAAGATTGAACAGCTCTAACAATATTGTTTAACAGTATTCTGAAATATCCATATCTATCTTTCTACACGTCACTCTGTGGTCCTACAGTGCCTGGGAATAGCTGACTTCCCATTTTGGGTCACGAGGGAATATTTATTTCAAAACTGGAACAATCCGCTGGTGTTATAGGATTTTCCCCCTTCTTTTATTGAAAGACTAGAAATCCTAATGGGACTTAAAATGATTAAAAATAGTATCTTAATATTAAGATGTAATATAGATATATCCATTGGTTGATTGTGTCTGTGCCCCCTGTAGGCTGAAAGGGCCTCTTCTACAGAGAGCTGGCAGAAGTCCAGAGCTCTTTAAGATTAAAAGGATTTTTATGAAAACTCTGCCATGTGACATGGCACCTTGTACCTTTCAGGTTATATCAAGACCCAGATGCCTGCAAAGTGCAGACAGTAACACCCAGTACAAGCTGCTCATTGTTTGGAGACGACTGTGTAGCCTCAACCCTGCATCCTGGTGGAACATCGGGATTGGGGAGGGAAGGTATTGATGTCTTCCTGCTGATAAGTTAATGAGGAGTCACCCTGTACATATTTTATCACCTTTCAAATTCTCCCTTTTTCTTTTTATTTTTAATCTACTTGTCCCAATTAATCATATGCAAAAGTCTATTTTTACATATATTCACCCTCGAAGTCCCCGAGTGTATTAATTCAACTTATGTCTATACATAAGCACTTGAAGCCTGTATCCAGTCCTTAATTTCAGGCCTCACAGGAATATTAACCTTAATTTTAAGGCCACAGTACAGTTATATCCCCTATGCTGCAACTGGCAAACACCCAGGACACAATCCCAAAAAAGGAGTGGGTTTTGATCACTGTTCATGTGAAAGTTCAGAAAATAACTTTCCTTCAGAGGGAAAAGGTGGGTTAGAGATGTTACAAACAATCTCTTCGTTTGATCCCATCCCTTCATGGGAGAATTCCCAGTTACTTTCCTAGTGACATGACAGGAAATGCTTACAGTTAACATTTCATATAAATCAAAGACATGTTCTGCAATAATGTTGTTTAATAGCGATTTTTAATGATTTGTTGTTTTGAAGTATTTTTAATTGTCAACAATTTTATTTTAAGAAAAGAATAGAGAGATAAAGTAGATGGGTTTGGCCTAATCTGCAAATCTAAAAACTGTAAGTCATACCAACCTGCTTTTGTCACATACTGGCACAAGAATTCAGTTTCCAGGTCTAAGGAAAGATAAAAATTGCAGCTATGGAAAACAGAATGGAAGTACATTGTACAATACAAAGAAAATAAAAACTCTTAAGAGATCATAATGTGGTAAAAGGAATGAACAATAAGAGTGTAAGACTATTATCCAAAAAAATGAAGAGTTGATTTTGGTAGTTATGATTTTGTTATGAAATGCTAATTTTGGAAAATTACTACCTGCTCCCTAAAAGAGAAAGTTAAGGAAAACTATGAGCTGCTCCTGATCTCAAAAGAGAAATCTTACACAGATTTCTTATATCTTTGAAATCCTCATCACACTACAGGAAAATAAAAGACCAAACAACCTCTTGCAGACCTATCACAACTATAAGGAGACTAAAACCTTCTTTTGCACACTATGTCTTTGAGACATAGAAGAATATAATAGAAAACTACAAGAATTTACCATAAAAATCACAGAGAAACTCACCCGAGCAAAGCCAGGTAGATTATCAAGAAGAAACAGATGGGATCACTGCTAAGAATACAAAGGTGAAATGCAATGAAATTATAAAGGTATATTGTGAAAGCGTTGTGGTGTTGGAGTGTATCAGTATAAATGTCTTGACATCTTCATGCAGGAAAAAGTGGAATAGCTAAATGAGCCAAAGCCCAGTGAAGGATGTGGAACACAGCTGTTCCAGACCTCTAAGACCAAAGAAGCTCTGTTAGCAAGTCAGTAGGCTTTATTCCCTGTTTAAGTGTGGGAGTTCAATGCTAACTCTCCCAGGTGCCTATGACAATGTCTCCCAAAATTCTCTATACTGATAGCTTGGGCAAATATTTTTAACAGAGAAGGGGTTAAATGAAACCACCTCTTCCCAATGGACTAAAGAAATTCAATTCAAACTTTTTGCCCTTGAGTTGAAAATCAGATTTGAATGCTCTGATTTCTTGTGCATCTTCAAGATTTATTCATGAGTCACAGCTGAACGTACTATATGTTGTATTTATATGAACGAACACACAAAAAGAAAAAAGAATCATTTCTATTATCTAGCTAGATGTATGTTTGTCAGCATCTGAGAGAATATCAATCCTGCAACTTATAAGTATTCAGTTACTCTTTTAAAATCATCATTCAGGCATTGTAAGACATATAACTGCAGCATAAACAATGACCTTTAAGTGTATCTTCTTTCCCATTATCTCAACACTGTGAAACAGTGATATTGAAATCTTTGTAATATCTGCACAAAGCTATTTATTTTAAAATCATTCCATCTAGTAAACCAACCATAATTTTATTAACAATAGCATGAAGTTGATACGGCATTCAAAGGAATACTAACATCTATTCACCTTAGCTCCTTTTACAAAGAAACTCTTAGTTCATTTGTATTTCTGCAAAAGGGCACATGATAATTTTAATTCTTTATTAAACTTTTTCAATTAAATTTCTAAAACCTTATCATGTATAGAGCATCTTCAGGGAACAAAACTTTCATAATAAAAATACTGTGGAAGCTTGTAATCTTTAAAATGACTCATTCACTATGATTAATTTACCCTTTATTTGTATCTGTATATCTAAAGGGCAAATGTCACTTCTAGAGTTATTATTTTAGACAGAAAATTTTATACAGAACTTTACTTTAGATGTAGGTCACATCATTTATGAGTAACTGTCATGACTGACTCATTGCATTTTCTGTCAATGCTTGAGCTTCTTCGCATTTCAGAAACATCTCTTGAAGAAGAAACGTTGCTTACAGGCTGTGAAAGACATCACAGAGCTAAGCCAAGCAATATTTCTCCAATTAACAGAGGCTAAGTACTGCCACATGATGAGTACCCAAAGTAACACTGCACACCTTATGTGCTGCAACAAAGCCATTACAGGATCTTGCACTGATTGTGTGAGCAGCTCTTGAGTGCTTCAGGCAGAAATGATTTTCCATAGGCCATGGCATAAGAAGTTCTACTTCAGAATTTGCAAATAATGCTAAAATGGCCAGTATGGCCATATTTCCTTCAAAGCAGAGCATATAAATGTCAACAGCAATCCCCCCCACACCCATACTGACACAAAAATCAAGACATGAAAAGGAAAAGCATCAGTCTGTGTTCAAATGTAATTTTTATTGACTAGGCCACACAAAGTTATTTAGTTGTTAAATCTTGTATGTCTTATATTATATCTTCTTATTCAGTGTCAGAGGTTCCACTTCTCGCTGAGACCATCGAGATGCACAGGATGGGGAAGGGGTTTGGTGAGCATTTGGCTGATGTTATAGTGTGGGGTTTTATTTGTGATGATTGGCTTGGCAGCAGGACAATGTATGACTAACTGCCTACGCTCTTCAGCTTCTTTCCCACCCTGTTTGTAGGGATCGCCATCCCAGGAGAAGATGAGCTCTATAGGAATGAGATCAGACCGACTGTTTGAGCCATGGAGTGGTGCGGGAGACTGAAAACCTGAAAGAGTTAATGTCTCAAACACTTGGCAGATGAGAAAAGAAATGTTACCATGCCAACGAGATAAGGTGCAGTTAGAAAAGTGGATCTTGTGGAGGCAGGATACAGATTTTCAGGGACCAACTTCCTTATCTTGGGTAACTATCTCCAAAACCAAGTCTGAAGCAGCATTGCACTTGTGTCTCTGACAAGAGGGAGGGGCACTGAGACCACGAGGTCCCCCCAGCTCCTTTCTGAGAAGTTTGAGAGTTAAAAAGTGTGCCTGCATGAGGACTATTGTATAAATAGTGCAACTGAGAGGGTGGGGCATGCACCCACCACATAAAGAATCCAGAAGAGAGATGATGCTGGAACCTTGGTGGTGACCCAGATCTTTTTCTCTACCTCTGTTTCCCTATCTTTCCTTCTTCCTTTCTTCCTCTCATTGAATGTTTAATTCCCTGCTGTCACGGGTTGTCATGAACGTTAAATTGTTGCTATAATGGGCCATTCAACCCATCAGAAAGTTTAACGTTTAAATGCCATAAATAAAACTTTCAAATGGATCATTTGCTGTTGTTTCACCTTAATTTAGCCAAAGGGTATCCCAAATGTAGGCTGTCCCCAACAGATGTGTGTGCGAGAGCATGTGCAAGCATGAAAAAGATCTGCTGCATTTTGGGAAAGTGCTACTGCTGGTAATCCATCTATGTTTAAATAATTTCTTCATTTACCTTGACCTGCATTAAAATGCCCCATATGATCATAGTTATGTTTGGCAACAGCCCTTTTAGTGACTACCTAAAAGGAAAAAGGTTATTTCCTCAGAGTCCCACAGCCAGCCACCTGTGCACAGTCACTGCCTGGTAACTTAGAGGCTCTTTTCCAGTCCTTTTAATCCATCCCCCACAACACACAGCCTTCCCAAACAGCACACAACCTGGCAACAGGTAGAAGACGGCAAAAATCCAATTTCTAACCTGGCACTTAATCAGATTATGATCCATCTCCTAGAGCAGGTGATCACTTCTGATGCCCTAAATGTCTATGAAGTGCGAGAAAAAAACGTTTTTATTTTCATTCTTTTTTTCCCTATACTGAGCAGCTACAAATGGCTTCTCAGCTGCAGTTAATCCACAAGCAAAACTCACCAGGCCAGGAGTGAATAATGTAAACAAAAAGACTGATTTTACTTATAATGACTTGCTTTATCAGGCAGATACCTTTACAAGTCTCCTTTCTTCTCATAATCTTGACCATCTGCCTACAACTCTCTGTCCATTTATTGCTGGTAGCAGTATCTTGCTGTATTTCTTTGCCATGGTGTGTGTGGCATTGAGTAGTTATCAGTTCATTTCACAGCCTTCTTGTTTGAACTCCTGCCAACGTTCATGTTTTTGCTACAGGCTTTGGAAAAGTTGAAAACTTGGACAGAGACACTTTTTTTATTTCTATACAGTCTCTCTTCCAGATGGTTGACATTACTTTGAGCAGTCCTCTTTTCAATTTTGAAATTATTTGGTCTGGCAGTGGCTTTTATTTCGTATTTTTAGAGCCTACAAGCTGGATTTGTGTCCTGTCTAAATTTGCCTTTTGATGTCAATGAAGCTACAGCAACTTTGCATACTGTGATGATCTTGCTTCATCAGTGGGTCAATTATAACTCCAAATGAGGCTGAAAACAGTTTTCAAATAGTCTGAAATTGTACCATTAACTCAAAGTTCATAATTCTTTTTCACAAATCATGCATTTATTACTAGATTATCAACTAATATTATTAGTCAAACATAGCAGGAAGTAGGATTTTCCTGCTGTGGATAAGTGATTTGAAGTGCTTCAGCCAGTTTTACATTCCTTATCTAATAATAATTAGGCATCTTTCAGATATTGGAACTATAGTATTTAATATGTAGTACAAGACACAAAAGTGCATTGAGAAGGACATTGATGAGGATCTATGTTGGGCTATGACCCTTGGTAGGAGATAAATTGTGCGCTTAAAGTCAATCATGACACTCAAATTTGTTTAACAGATCTGACAAGAAAAATTTCCTCAGGATGGATATTAAGGGGACTTAGAAATTTAAACAACAACAACCAAAAAATCTTGCAGCTTAAGAATGTTATTTTGAAGGATCTGTATGTATCTAGAAGGAATGTCATAACAGGCGTAATGTGTGGCTTAACAGTTTCTTCTCAGGCCACCTGAGCCACAAAAACTTTGATAAATAAAGCTGGTAGAATACAAGTGTAGGATCTCTACGTGTGTATAACATATGTATCTACATATGGGCAACTTCGCAGCTTTAGTCCACCTGAGCTATACAAGTTTCTGTAAATAAAGTTAGTAGAACATAAGCATAAATTTCTGAGTAACTGACTGAAAAATCGACACTTTATTCTGATTTTAGCTTAAATATCAAGAATGTATTTATGATTCAAAACCAACTCCTGGGGAAAGCAACTCTTGGAAAGCAGATGAAGCCCATAAATTCTCATTCTGACTTTCTTTTACTGCTGGAGAAGCCAGTCAGCACACAGGAGAGCTGTCATGTCCTTCAGCATGAATTTTCCAATGGCAATGAAACCAATGGGCAGAATTTAGGTTTCACTGCCATCTGTGAAAGCTTTTCCATTGACTTTTACTGAGCCAGGGTTTCATCCAAGGCTGTGCAATTATTGTTTCACTATATTATTTCCTCTGATCTAGATGGCTGTGGCAGAGTTTTGTTTCAAAACAACAAACATGAGCAAGTCAGATAATCCTTCTCCACAATAACACAATAATTCTTCTCATCTCCAGCATAAAAGTTTAAATACTTAAATGTTTTCTTTTAAAATAGAGATAATAAAGGTTCTTTGAAAAAAAATTAAAATTATGCCTAAGAATGTATTTAAAGATTGAAAAATTCTTTATTGTGAGAAAATCTTTGAGACCTGAATCATCCATCCTAGAAAAATAAAAGGGTGAGGAAAGACTTCAGTATGTATAGCTTGGAAAGAGCTGTTTATGCTACAGGGTAACAGTGAGAATTCAGTGGTGTGAATCTAGTAGTTATATTTAGACATAGTATTAGATAAATGTGAGGAACAAGCATAGGCTTTTTCAGGTTTTGGCTGTGACAGACTATAAATTGCCTAACATCCCTTTGCCTCAGTTCCTTCACAGGTAAAAACCACTGTTGCCTTTGCTGATTTGCCCATTATTTCTTTAAGCACTGTGGAGCTGTAGAGGCTCTCCCTGCCGGTGTCAACACCACGCCTCAGTGTTGTACAGGTGGTGGCTTCTAGGGACTGGAAAACACAAATAATAATGCCTTTGAAAAGGAATCTGCATGTAGTTGGGGAATTTTCCTCATCACTGTTTTAAAGAAAGATCAGAATGCACAGTTAAGAAGCACAGTCTAGCATGTACTTACAATAATATTTCAGAAAAATACACGTCTAAACCAGTTATTTCCTGCATTATAAGGGACTGACACATTTCTTAGATATAATACATTATCAATTTAAAAATCAGTTAGACATTCAAATCAACTCTCTTTTTCACCTCCTTCAGTCATAATGATATTTTTTCTCCGATGGAGACAGAAACACCTGCCAGTATGGATCACATCTTAAAAAACCAAACCTACAGTTTCCCTGTAAATAAGAACAAACCTTTAATCAGGCCAACATCTTTTCCAGCTGGCTTCCTGAATAGGTACTTGAAATCATTTAATATATTGGCAAGAAGCAAATGAAATGCATCAACTATTCAAATACTCAAGCACTTTGTGGCAGGTTAATGTCTTCTAGTTCATGAACTACTGGTTTGTTGTTAACCCTACTATTATTTTTCCTATTACAAGGATTCATGCATAACAAGTGATTTGTGCATCTTTTTAGATTTTGGACTTATGTTCTATCATGAAAAACTTACCTATTTTGCACTGCTTTGTAACCACAGTGAGTCTCACTAATGTGAGTTATTTCTAAGGCCATTACACTTCACAGCAGCATTTGCATCCCCTACTCAGTGTGCAGGGATCATGCAGTTGCACAAGATTCCCAAAAGCGAGTTTAAGAATGACTACAATGCAACACCAAACACATCTACCATGATATTTCAGAATCCAAAATGCAGTAACTATCCTCCAGAAGTTTGTATTTACCACAGATCCTTTCCAATTGCACCTGAGGTTTGCCCCTGTGCATGGCATTGTGATAAAGGCCTCACAGACAACTTACTGATTGGCTCTGCAGATGTAAGATGACCCACGATGCCACTCACTTCTTAATACTCAGACTCTTCTTATTCAGGACATCATGTCATGCATCAAATTAAAAAAAGGACCTTTTATTTCCTGTTCATTTGAGCAGTAAGTATTCACCCTGCGTTTCCTCTGCAAACTAAAGGTGAGCAGTATGCTAAAGCATGTACTACAGAGAAAAGAATAGAATTCTTTCTAGTTATTAGAAATTGAATTTAATAAAAAAAGTATTAAACTCATTTTACCTTTTCCAATGAAAACAGAAATGTCATATGAATATGAAAAAAAGATCATATAGTATGGAATATGGAAAATGTTTGAACAATAATTACTTTGGTTTGCCATTATTCTTTACAACAGCTTTGAGAGAGTAGCTTTTGTTAGAGGGCTCTGACACTAAGTGAAAAGGCTGAGTTAAAAAAACCAAACCAACAAATCACTGGATTCCGGGTTTGATAATATTTAAAGTAGATCTGTCATTTCATCTACTCTTGGAGTTTGGCAGATGGTAGGGCCTGACACAGTACACCTCTCCAAACGCACTGGGAGAGCCCTGAATTCAAATTCAAGTTGGTTCTGCTAACTCCATAGCAAAGATGGCCACTGTGCACAGTCATTTCTACAGAAAAAAAAAAAACACAAAACAACAGAACCCATAAACATCCTACTAAAAACCACCATATGGCTTCCACCAGAAAAATACAGATTGAAAGAAGTACAGACAGGTCAAGGTCCCTGAATGCAAGCGCAGTCACGCATTGCCCTCATGGATATACCTACAATTTAGGAAGCACTGGCATCACTGTATATGAGGTTACGTAGGCTCAAAAAACACCACCAAAGCCACAAACAAACTAATAAACCAACCACTCCCTTCACTGAGAGCCAAATAAGACTTGTGGACATGTCACTGAACCACTGGCAGATAAATATATCTGTGGGAACTGATCTTAGTGTCGAACCCCAGACCCTATAGTGTGGTGTCACTGCCCAGAATTACAAGGCAATGGGGATCATGTAGGGAGTGTTTCACAGCTGGGCTCTGAACACCCTAGAGAGCATAGATATGTTGTTTCAAAGCAAGAGTAATAAAAAAGAAAGCTATTTCTACACCACAGCTGCAGCCACGGAGTGTACATAGCTGTCTAACAGGAACAATTCACAACATCCAAACATAACAGGTCCAAATATCAGGTTCTGAAGCTCTAAAGAAGGGCCAAGTTTAACAGTTACCAGCACAAAAAGGGGACCCATTTAATTCTCTTCACTATGGTCAGTGGCAGCTTTGTGCCTCCCAGGGCAGAGCACAGCTCTGCAGTGTCCCAGGAAGGACTGTTCCCTAACATATCCTCTGCTGCTTCTGCGCTTCAGCAGTGGGGGTTAAACATCATTTATGGACACATATGCAGGTGCAATCCCATCCATGCAAGCAAATAACAAGATACCTCTCCCTTTCCCAGTTCAGGAAGCATTTTCTTTCCCCTCCATTACCCATAGTATTTATTTCAAATTTCACGTTTTCTGTTAAATCCTGCACTCAACTGCTGTGAGTTTTACAGACCTCTGGACGTGGAGATATTTGAAAGTACATGAGTAGGATGGATTTCAGAAGCTTGTTTTCAGTATCAGTGTAGAATGTAGGTATCTGAGCAGACTACATAAAACTACCAGGGAAAAAAGTGCATTACAGTTCTGAAATCAAGTCCTAAGTATATATTTAGCCCACACAGATCTCAAGTAATATTAAATGTATTTTGAGATAGTTTAGACAGAAGTAATAATTTCCATAAGAATGCTAAACAAGCTGAAGAATAAAATTAAGATGTAGAGTAGTAAGATTCTAAACACGGATGTTAAATCTGCCCAATCATCTATGCAGCAAAGCAAAGAGAGTGAAACTAAAAAAATCCCTTCCACTTGTCATTCATCTCAGGAAGCTGTATTAACAGAGACCCTAATAGCAGGTGCAAATGGTAATATGGTTTTCATTCCACACTTAGAGCTTATGCAATCATTGGGAACCCAGCAAATGGACTGAAGGAATTGTGCAGCCATACTCTTTAACTGTTACACACTATCACACCTGTTAAAATTATCTGGAACATAGCAAGTCAAGGACTTGATAAGTGAATCAGACCACAGCACAAATACAACATTCCCTATGAAAAATCTCTCATTATGAAGAAAGCTGGGAAAATGCAAATATATTTGCTCTGTAAATGTAACAAGCAGCATGCAAAAACCTAACCGCTGTTTCTGATGTGGCATTTTGTAATGAAATGATACTGTAAGATTATCTGGACAGCACAATGTTTGTGTGTCCTAGTTACTAAGTGTAGATAGCATCCGCTTCTGTAACTGTCAAAATCCTTTCATAGTATTTTAATTTGCAAAAGAACCTGACTTCACTGTGGATATGTTATGATAAAGCTTAAAAAGAATGTATCTGATCAAAGAAGAATGTACTACCACCACACAGACATTTGCTTCAAATCTTGCATAACAGCAATAATAAAAACAACCCACTTTTGTACAAAAACAGATAAAGGGAACATAAGGGGAAAAATCGAAATTTTCTTCAATAAGATTATATTTCAAAAATGAAGAGAAGAATGTTTACCCATAAATAAGTTTTATAAAAAAACCACCTAAGATGCTAATGTCTCCCCAGTAACATCTGCTTGTCAAAGTCCTATGCAATCAAGTCAGCAACTAAAGACTGACAATCTCCTGCTGTAACATATTTCGGATTATGGATTCAGCATCATTTAGAGATGTTGATTTCTGGTGGTTATGAATAAATTACAAGTTACCTAAAGAATAATTTAATTTCAAAATTCAAATAGTGTCTCAGTGATAAGTGAAAACAAAATCTGCAGCTTCATAATAGTCAATTGAGTACAGAGTACATAGAATTAAAATCACTGCTGCTATCCATAAGTTTTAAGGCAAACTGTTCAATGCAGTCATTTGGTGAAGGTTCGCAAACACCAATGCATTACACAGTTCATTTGTGAAAAATTGTGCTCATCAGTTCTGTCTACACTAATCATTTTAGAACAAATAAAATTTGAAAATATGCTTTTCACCAGACTCCCCAAACCTGCTGATTTTAAACCACTTAACTGTTTTTCAAGATACATTAGAAATGTGACATATGAAATCCAGGCTAAATATGAGGCATAAGCCTGCACTAATCAAAAGAACTACAAATTTATGTTGAAAATGTAGGAAATAACTCTCATTGTCAGTGTAATGATAGATAGGGAATAATTTATTTTTTCTTGGTCAAGTGTAGCACCAGCATAAATCCTTCTCTATATTATCCCCTTTTTCCTAGATGTTTTATTTGCTTTGGTAATGGAGTTTGTAGATCTCTTAGACACAATGCAATAGCTTCATTAACTGTACTGGATTCAGTTCAGGTAGCCCTATATCCTCACTTCATCTACAGCAGGAGCTTTAACCAATGCCACTTCCAACAGCTCCACTTTTGAGGCTCACTCTTTCATTTAAAAAAAAAAAAATTAAAAAAATAAAATAATAATTCTCTGTCTAGGAAACATTTCCCTTGAATGTGCCAGTTTTGGTAGCAGTGACCCTAGCTGACACCTAGACTGCTGGAATTTTCACTCTTTTTCACTGCAACAGGTGTATTTCCCGGATTTCCAAACTGTGGTGTATAACCTTTGGAAATGAAACATTTTCCTGATACTATTTTTGAGCAATACATTTTATCAATTGAACTGTAACTAAACGCTACATGTATATGAAACAAATTCAGGCACATTTCACATTGCAAAGAAAAAAAATTATATGGCTTAAGACACAAAAATATTTTCATCCTCTCAAAAGAGTTATTCTCAGTGACTAACTTTAATGTCTGCAGAGTATAGATTTTTTCATTCACTTCCAAAACTTCTCTATTGTCTTCTAGAGTCTCAAAAATGCCTACTTCCAATAAATTCTTCTATCTAACAAGAAGCATCTTTTCATCCCAATACTCAGAAAAAAAATCTAAATTCCCCACCTTTAATCAGCCACAGATACTGGGTTTTATAGAGCACTTCAGATGAGCTGAATAATCACACACCTGCATGAAATTTCCTACCATTATATAGCCTGAGGAAATCTACACGTCAGCCAAGAACCTTGATTTAGGCAAGAAATGACTAAAAGTCTAATACTGTTCTACAAATTAGCATGAAAGAACATCACATTAAGTGGGGAAAATAAACCAACACAAAACAAACGCCAACAGGTAACGTTTATGACTCACCCATCTTGTACCTTGTTTTATTGGCTCTACCTTAGTTCTCAGACACATGTGACTCATTAGCATACATACATCAAGCCTAATTATAAATTGCTGTGATTTTAAGGAAGGCAAAGACTCAGGCTGATACATCAAGAGATGTTTGAGGCACATAAATCAATATTTGTTCTTGCTGTGGAATGAAAAATAGAAACAGAATGGATTTGATTTGGATAGTGAGTGGCCAAGGCAAAAAATATTAATCATTCCTCTTAAAAAAAAATTATGTTCTATCTGATAGTTTAATTCGTCAAACTACAACAGTAAAATTAGTCTTTACTCCTGTCCACAGTCAGGGCTTTGGAGGAAGTTGTTTGAAGCTCCGTGAGAGCAGAGTAAAGACATTCTGCTGCATTTCCTTTGATTACTAAACACTATCGCTCGGCCACAGAACTATTGAATGTAACTGCTAAACAAAAGGGATCTCTTCCCTCACCATTATTTCTACTCGAGAAGGATGCTATGATCTACCATGAAAGAATCTCTGAGCAAAGGGCAACTGTAAATGCTATGATAAGGTACTGGTTCTAATAGAGCACTGTCTCTGGTGGTCTGATAAAAACTAGATGAATCACTGTAGACTCAGGATGGTCCACAGACATGGAAACATGAATTTTCTTCCCTTTCTTTACAGGAAGCAAGTTTCACAACCACTGTACAATGTTTTTTTCAGTCTTCTGCACATGTGTATCAGATTAACTGTGTAGTTTTTAATGGATCAAAATCATTCATATGAGCCGTTAACAACAAATTGTGCCGACAGAAAGAGGAACTTGCCTCCAAACCCTTTCCCCCATAGAGCTATTAACAAAAAAGTGCTTCAAGAACATGTTGGTATTAAACTAAGCAGATTCCAGAAATTTGAACTTCTGATCCTTTAATCCCCATTTGAAAAATGTATCTGACAACTGACGCATGCCCTGATACAGTTGTTTTTTTCTCTCTGCACTGTTATGACCATTTCAGCAATAATTCTAAGGTTCATATCTTTCTAAACTCTTACTGGAGATCAGAAGACACAGTGAAGTATGTTTGGTTTAAATGCACAGCAAATTTCTGCCTCCAGAAACATGTTTCAGTATCGATCACTGAGACACTACACCTGCACCCGTGATCAATCTATAAACTGTGCTGCCTCTCAGCTGCATAAACTTGCAGCATTGTAATGAACCTTTCTCTACTCCCCTTATGTGTGAGCCAAAGAGGGCAAGTAAGCAATGTGACAGTTTTTCTTCACTTGATATCATCACCAGCAAATCTGAGTAGTGAAAAAAAACCCAAAAGAACAGTAGATCAAATATATATTTATAAATGGCATAAGATGTTGTCAAATACACAGTGTACCAGCAGGAAGAAGTTGTAATAAAGGAAAGATACATTTCATAATAGATCTGACGGGATATTATTAAGCTATTTGACTAGCTTTTATAGTGGTGAAAAATATTGACAAATCAGTGCAAGCACAGCATACATGATATTATTTTCTGTAGTACCTAGCCATGACCTGCCTCACCTGGGGCAATGTCTGACCCCACTTACCCTCACTGGGCCTGATCCAGACCTGGCCTTGTGCCATTCCCATGGGGGTGCCTGGTGTCTGGGTTGGGGGCAGGCCCGCTACCCCCAGCCTGCACCGCTCCATTGCTGGGGCAGCAGGACAGGTCATGCCAGCCCAAGACTCCCACAGCTCCGGGTCCCCAGGGAGGAGCTGGCTCTCACTGCGCCCCCACGGTCTCAACAGTGCAACTATTTTTTTATTATTAAGTAAAAATATAAAAAACGTGATTTGAAAATTTCATCAGCTCTCCCCGTAAATGATTTTTCATTATAAGATTAATGAAGTGACCCCTTTTCCACTAGTTTCAATAAATTAGCTCCTACGTATCTGTAATTGCCATGCTGCAAGCATTACCTATGAGCATAACCTCTCACATCACCTACAGAAGAATTTCCTTCTTAGGTCAAAGGAATGTCCTTTCTTAATACTACTCATGTTTTATAGGAACTCTGAAAGAATTATTTCTTGCCCACATGCCCATGTGATACCACATGATCTCAGGAGATAATTGAGACAGATGTGCTTTACACTAATTGCTTTGGAGGTTCTCTGACACTGAAGGTCTCTAGTTATCTGCCAATTCTCCAAACCCCCTAAATAAGTGCTCAACAAATGGACTTTGCTCTATAAAAACCCAGCATGGGATTACCAGGAAGAATTATCACTCAATCCCCTATCTATCTTCACAACTATGGGGTGTTCTAAAGGTCGCTGCCCTCCAGACTGCACTTCCATTTACTCTAATGCCCAAGCAAGGCTTTGGTCTGGTTTTGAGGGAGAGGTCACATCCACTCTCCCTATCTTTTGCAGCTGCCCATGTCTCAGGGATCCTACTGGAGACTCGGTGCTGCACTGATGAGAGATCACTGGAGCACATACAGAACAGCTCCTCTCCTGGTGGGAACTGACCTGGGGCTAAGAAGAGAAAAACATAGTACATGATATGGGGGACCACCAGAAGGCTTAGTCTTGCCTAGAACCTATTACCACCTATGTTTTTTTGTAGTTTATTTTTCTCTGACAGACAGGCTACTTTGAGAATAAGACAACCAAATAAAAGACATAGGGAGAGACAATATCTTTGATATGATATGGACGAAAAAAGTGAAGACACATTTGTGTGCACAGTCCCTCAACCAGAGTAAACCTTCCAAAAAGTACAAATTTCAAGCTAAAACTAGTATGAGAATCAATAGCTCCTAGTTAACCTAGAATCAAATAACAGATTAACAAAAAAATCATATATCAAAGATTTTAAAGATATCTATTCTAGCCAGGTTCTAAATACTAACGTACGTTAACTGTTGCAAGAAAATTATCCTACTGTATTTTGTAAGCTCAGAGCATGCCTCAAGGACAATTGATTTAATATTACTCTCAGCTTTTACTAGATACCATATCCTCTGTTACACATTGCCCCAATTAGACATCTTCATTTTCACCTTCATGCCTGTTGGTTTGGAGCCTTAGGCTCTGGTTTCATTCATGTAGGTCAGTTGGTGTAATAGCAACATGCTTCTGTCAATAGCTAAATGTTTTCTGATGCAAGAATCAATCTGCCTCTCTCTTTTCACATATGTGTTTATGGGCACACACAACAATTCCTATTTCTTTCTCTGTACCAACAAGATACACAGTGCACAGATACACATCCCTATGGTAGAAATCAGTTATTCTCCATAATAGCCATAAGGTAATATCTCTAAGGTAATTATCTCTGCAGTCAGCAACTAAATGCATCATCTTGCCAGAAGAAAGACTATGACATATACCATAATCTGAAAAGTATTATCTTCAGTGTTTTAATCAATGTTAACATTAGCAGCGCTCATCTCTGGCAAAGCATGAAACTATTGACCCCCTAAAGACCTATGGTAAGATATCACAGTATTTTATCCTGGAATTTAATTTGTGTTTGCTCCTAATTAAAATACGTGTGACGGGTCTCTAGCATTAACCCCAGTTGTAATCAAGCTGTGGATTGTGCCTTTCCCTTGCAAAATTTCAAGAAGAAACCTAGGGACAATGGTAGTACAGGAATGAATCAGCTAGAAATGCCATGTAATTCATTAAGGAAGAAAATCAATGTCACACAGATGTAGAGAGACATGAGTTGGTTCTGCAACGTCTCTGAAAGGAATTTGAAAAAAAAAAAAATCTTTCAAAGAAAAATATCAGAGAAGTGCAAAGAAGCAAATTATTCCCACTGGACTTTACGGAACTCTATGACTGAGTTTAAGTTCAGAGAATATTATGAAGCAAAATATGCATTTTTCTCTTGTCTCTCAGGGACAATCTTCCACTCTCTGTGACCTCTTTACTCTTAAATCTTCTACAATTCAAAATATGTCCTATTTTTTAATTCTATTTTCTGGGGACCGTCTCATTATTATTGCTGGTGTATCACCTCCAATGAGGTTCACGCTCTGGGATTATCCTATATTATCTACTAGGATTTCAGCCACCCCAGCAAAGTCTGGGTGGGGTAGGTGCCTGCTGGGGCTATCCCACCTGCCCAGAAAGCAGGTCTTGTACCAATCCACTTTATGCCTTTTCCTTGGCAAACAAATCATTAGTGCAACAGAAAACACTGGATCAAACCTGTGCCCTCCAAAAAGGGCAGTAAGTCCTATCTTCTCCCATTCCACAATCTTTTCCCTTGCTTTCCTTAGCCAAAGAAAATAATAAGAGGATGCGTCATTCATTTCAAATCTTTGTCATCTGACAGCAGACAACCCTTAACCCTTTCCAGGGATTTTATTCTGAGATCCATGGGTTACAGTTAAATTGCTATGGACTGTGGATCTTCTTTTCACTCAGTTTACTGCAACTCAGCTCACAGATGACAATCTAATTTTACAGTATATAAAAATATGGAAATGGCGCTAAAGAAGTGAAAACCTGAATTTCATTGTGACAATATAAATTGAAATGCCAAAACATTAGAAGCCATTTGTCAAAGTCCTTATTTATCTACAACATTATTGTGGGGAGACATAACTTTAAGCCTGGAGTAAAGGGAAAAGAGAATGTTTATAAGCATCCTCAGGGCCACTTTTTGGTTTTGAATTTTCTTTTGTAGAAAAGAAGGACTGTGGCTGAACCTTAGAGTATTTTGAGGTGGTTGGTTGTGTTGTTGAGTTGTTTGGTGCTGCCCCACTCCTCTCCCACTACTGAGTATCACAGAGCAATGAAATGCTCCTCCGAATAAAATCCAGAATGACATGGCCGGAAACAGTGCACTGTGAATCTCCCATGTCACCAGCTTGGACACAGCCTCTACAGAGCAGAGCTGATGTGGAGTTTTGCATTCATGGGCACCTGACTCCTCTGGAGAGACCAGCAGTGGTCTCTGCACCCCCTGTGCCCACAGAAAGCCTCATGCTGAAAAACTATGAGACCTCACAGTCAAGCTCCAGTAACTTTTCAGCTCCAATATTTTTTGCCAAATTCTCTCCATTTTCTTCCTCCATTTATCTTCCCTCTGACAAAGAAGTAATCTAAGATAAAAATACATTTTAAGAGAGTACCAGTCCAGGTGAGATGAAAAGCAGTTATGATTCTAGGGTGAGCCTTGGCTGCTATCAGTTCTACTGTGAGGATAATGTTGGTGTTCATGATACCACCTGCAGCTTGTGTGATAGACGTGATTGTGTATTTTGTTTTGAGACACCCTAGAAATGTTGTGTTTTTCCTGGCCACATAACATGACTGCCAATTCTCTCAGCCTCCCTGGAATCAAATCAAAATGAGAGACAGTGACCTTTCTATTGGAGAGAAGGAGAATATGAACAGGAAGAAATAAAGAATAATATGTAGTAAATCTCATGAAACATAGAATTACTTCTTGTAAGAGTAGTTACCACTTCCCCCTGAGAAAGGTTCTGGTACCCTTTTTTACACTATCAAACTTAAATTCACAGTGATCTTTGTTGAAATCAGTGGGGTTAGTCAAGGAGTAATAAAAAAGGGATTTGGAAAAAAGGTTGCAGAACTCAATCTGTCTCTGCTAAATCGTAACAACACATATAACAAGCATTTTTCATAATTTTCTTTAGTTCATTAGGTATATTCTCATAGAAATAAGTGTACTTTATAATCATTTGTATTTTTAAATAGCATAATCCCATAATTCTCTATTTTAACACATATTTAATTATTCAAGTATGATTAAAATTTTATGCTTTATGTATAATAGAAAAAACCAAACAGTGTAATACTGCAATAGATTTACCAATACTAAAATCATACACAAACTTTTGAGAATTCTAAACATAGTCAGCAGTCTTAAGCAGCAACATAATAATGAAGCATATTAATATCATTCTATCCAAAGTCCATGATAAGAATTCTTGAAAATATAATCCCACTGTGTCACACCAGTTGCCACTGAAAAATACTGCTTACAACCTCTGGTCTCCAATGAAACATTACTGACACATATAGGGTGTGATTCTAATCTTGAAACCGCTATAATGATATTGTCTTTTTTAGGCTTTGATTTACAAATCTGATCAAGATGGATGTTCATATTTAAAAATGCAGTTGCTAATAAATATTAGGTACCAATAGAGTGTAAAGAATAATTATATTAGGCTGAACAAAAGCTACCAAGGACTTAATAACAAGAAGCAATAGTAGACTCATGCTTAAATCAGCTGAAGGAATTATCTTGCCCTTTTCACTATATCAAATGAAAAAGGGATCTGGAATACAAAACATAATTTTAAAATAGAGCAAATTATTCTGCTGCAAGTATTTCACTGATTTCAGTAGAATTAGGCTGGCTGGGAATTTCTTTTCTCTGTGTTGCTGAAGGACCCTGTTTAACTGGTTGGGGAGTGTGAGGACTCAGTTCTTCATGAGGACTTGAAGTGTGGAAGTGGAGTTATTACCCGGTTAGGGACCTTCTGGTTTCAGTTTCTCTCAGGCAATTTCAGTCCTCATATAAGATCATACACAGGTCTAGCTGTAGGGCCAACAGCAATAAATTAACACATTAATGCAGACATTGAGTGAAATACAAATATAAACTGTGCTTCCACCTCCCACGCAATTATTTACCAGCCTATCTAATCTTAGTCATTAACCAATTAAGGATTAAGGGACAGGCTTGCAGCTGAAGAGCTAAAATATTGCCTTGACTTCAATGAAACATGGTTGGCTTAGAGTAACACCAACTCTCTCCAGGACTGAGATTTTTCAGATAGCAAACAAAGCAAATAAAATATGCTTTTCAAGTCACAACTCTAAAATATATCCTGTAAATCAATTTTTTTCTTCTCCCTCAGGAACTGGAACTTTGAGACTACAAAAGTGTCAGCTTTTAACAAATATTAACCTTTTAATTCCAGTTTCCCTTTCTAGAGGGTGGCTGCTGGGGTGATATGAAATACTGATGGACTATCCATCACAGAGCTTCTGCCTATGGGTCACTGCACAGCCTTAAACAACCACAGAAACCAAAAGATAAATCTTTTGATGAAATACTTGAATTCTTTAGAGACATTTTGTGCTAATGCCAGTGTTTATCCCAGAGTAGTTTCTCTGCTGTCAGCAGAAGCAAAGAGTGTTTATAATGCAGTTTGCATCAAGACTGAAACATGACTCCACAGGCTGAATCTGAGCAAAGCCAGCAAAGCACCTGGAGACTATTTTGTCTGCATTATTCACAATGCAGAGCACAAGATCTGATGTCAGAGTTCAGCAATGAGTGTCCACATAGAGAATACCAGGCTCTTTTTGAGATATTGAAATTTGGAGTGATGCATTTATCTCGGGTATTAGAAGCATTTATATTGCTGCATTACCAAAGAGGATAGCCCTAAATAGCAGCCTTCAGGCTCACAGAGATCTGGAAAGGGATGTGGTTGTACAGAGGATTAAAGAAACCTTCTATACAGAAAGGGTTTGCTATGTGCCCAGACCAGCTTTTGGAGAAAATGCACATAGTAGGATGAAGTTTGTTTGTTACGTGATATTTTATCTGCCAAATTCCAATCTCACAGTGAAAATTAAAGGCCAGAGGACTTCAGCAGTGTTATGTTCTGCATTTGGGGAATAAACACAAAATGAAGAAAAAAGGGATTGCATTTGGCCACTACACTAACTGATGTATCTGGGGGATTTTGACAGTACAGTGTGAGGATCCTCACTCCCTTTGCCTTGCATCTATTTACATGAATACCATATTTCCACTGGTGGTCCCGAGATTTCTGTGGGATCCTACCATCTATTCACAGGAATGTTACATTTTGTCCAGGTCTTGGAATAGGTTCTTCTGTTCCTGTGTTTCAAAAATCCAGGAAACAAAATTAAAAGCAGCATAAAAATGAAATATAAATAAACCAATACTCACACAAATTTAAGCAAAATGTAGTTTGGAGACCCTCACAATACCTCCTGTCACAGATGCATCTCTTACAGCACTCTCACCAGAAGAACTCTTGACAACTTCAGTTCTCTTACTTGAGAGCTTGCACATTACTCACAAGAAAAGGTTCTTGACAGTTAAATATATTACATACAGAGTCTTTGTACTAGGAATCCAAGTTGCTTTCCCCCCCACACCTTTTTTTCTTCTCTCTCCCCTTTATCAAACACTACTATTGACTGGGGAGCAAAAGCCCCCAAGATACTAAATCTTCCGACCATGAAGGGAAATGGAATGGTTTTCTAATGGAGTCTATCTGGGTGCCTCTGGCTTTTAGAACCTGTCTTTAAAGTCTGCTTACTGAGGCATAGATGACCACTCAAACACAGACAGATTTGTCACTTTGGTTTTCAGGACACCCATCCTATAAAGACCACAAGGTAATTGCGAGGACTTTAGTGGCCAGACATTCTCTTGCTATTCATGAGGTTCTTGAATTGGATTTAATTTCATGCCAGATTTGACTCTATCAATGGAAGACCAGCTCAAATGATTTCGCAAGAAATGCTCAAATAACACCACTCATTGTTACAAATCTTTTTATGCTCTGTAATGCAGAGCAAGTAGAGATGTTCTGACTGTAAAAATCAAAGTATAGCTACTGTTGTCCCAATGGCGACTGTAAATATTTCAAGGTGTACAGCTAAGGATATACCTTTAAAGAAAGAAAAAAACCAAACCTAAAACAAAGACTTAGCTAGAAAGCCACCCTTTCTCAACACTTAGATTGTCATCTGGCTTGATAGGATTTATTCCAATACGTCCCTGGTTTTAGATCTGTTGCCATAAAAAATGGTGCAAATTGGTTCCATGAAACCAGCTGCAGAATCATACTGATTTACACCACCTCCCCCGGAGCAGGAATGTTAATAACCATGTTATATTTGGTTCCTTTCCTGAGACTGGTTAAAACTTGGAAGAACAAACCTGGTTCATGCAAGCTGAAGACTTGCACCCAATAAAATGCTGAGTTGAACAACACAACAGCCACTATTTCTGTGCTCTCCAGGAAAGAAACAGCACACTAGGTTATTATAGGACAATGCTAGATCTTTTTAATGCCTGCAGTCATAGCTCCTGAAGTATTTAAAACTGCTCTACTTCATCAGTCCGTAGGCAGGAAACAAATAAGGTTGCTGGAGCATTGTTGTGTCTTAGCTCCACTTGCTGCCACCATAAATCCCTGCCAGTGCCTCCTGTATTTAGACATAGTCAAAGCAGCTTCAGCATTTGACAGTATTTGCACGTTCCTGAATCCCCACAAAATGCACTAGACAAGAGTGATTTCAAACCTACTCAAACTGTAGATTCAGAAACTGTTCTTCAATTCAAAAATTTTTAAACAGCAGAACTCAATAAAATATAAACTCAAATGAAGGACCAGGAAGCAAAATGCACTAGAGAGCAAATAGAATGGAAACCAGAGAGAATACGTGAAAAATAGATCAGTGGGAGAATCTAATTTCTTCTTCCTCATGCCAATCCAGCATTATATAGAGATGATACTTACACGTCTTTCCCTAACAAGGACATCAGAGAAAAAATGAACTGAGTGCACAAGTAATACAAAGTAATAACTATGCAAAGAAAAAAGGTTCATGAATTTCACCTGGCTTCAAAACTTGAAAAGAGCTCAAAAGGTTCAATAAAATTGAAACAACAATAAATTGCAATACTATAGGGGAAGACATTTCATTCAGCAGAAAGGAGAACAATTCGTGTTTAGATTTATATTAAATTAACCAGAACTGTAATACAAAGTTACATTTACTCACACATAGAGTTCTTATTTCAACCTGTGCAAGTTCGTAGTGACAAAACACATTCATGAGTTTCTTAAGTGATGAAGCAAACATAGTTATGAGTCTATTTTAAACACATTTCACACACACACTGCAGACATGAAGCCTCCAGAAAAATAAAATCCCACTGGATATCTTCATAAAAATCTACCTGGTTGTTTTGCACAAGGATTCTTATGAGCTTCTATGAACCTGACAGGGGATTTTTTGTTTGCTGGGGTTTTTAACTCAAACAACAGAACATAATGTTCTCAGTAGATCTTCTGTCAGATGACAGTGCAACACCAGGAGAGGGAAAAAAGGATTAAATCAGACTTTCTTATCTCCAGTCTTCTGGAAAATTAGAGATTAAAATGAAGGCCAAACTATGTGCAAACAAAAAAAGGTGTCTCCTCTCTACAAAAATAATGTACATTATCAGAATAAAAATTTAAGATAGGTTCCCTACACTGTGTTCTGCAAAGAACTGAAACTACAGCCAAAAACATAGTAAATGGAATTCAAGACAGCTGCATCAAAGAATCCATTATTGGCCTGGGCACACTAACACACAAAAGCAGAGAAATTACCATTATATAACCATCGAGAAATGGAAAAATTATTATTTTGGTCAGAAACAAGTAAAATTCTAATTTATTTAGAGAATATTGGCCGAGATCTTGAACAGAGTGAAAAGAAGCTAGATGCCCACATTCCCCTGAATTTTAATAGCATTTAGGTTCCTTTGAGAAGCAAAGACAACACTTTCAATTAAAGTATTTTACATAATGATTTCATGGCTTGATCCTGATACACACTGAGACAATTCCCACTGCATTCAGTAAAAGTTTAGGTTAATCAGCATCTCAACACCTGACCAAGAAAACCTCAAACTGTAAAACTTCTGTTTCCTCCTTCATGGATTTGAAAGAAAATTCCAAAACTAACACTGCCTTTCCCCTATTTTAGTTTTAAGCAGGTGTTTAAAATTCTCTCTGTATCTGAGCCAGTGATCTCGATATCATGTATTTAGCTATGAGAGCAGTAGGATAACAACACTGCTTATGATACAGTAGGATTCCATGTCCAAGCTATGCAGAGGTAGCATGGTTATTTACCATCCCAAAAAAGTAAAAAATTCAGTATGAAGTTATTTTATTTTCACACAAACTAGCAACTGTCAATTGCTTTTAAATCCTAGAAGATACAATTAAGGCACATAAACCTACCACCTGCCACTCAGACTAGCTGTTAACTCAACCATGATGACATTATGGTTATGACACAATAATACTGAAAAAACAGAATTACTGCTAAGCTGCCTAACCTGAGCAGCACCTGAACTTAAGCAGTTTTCAAAGCACCTGGGTTTGGATATGGCCAGTGTGTTTCAAAGAGCTTTCTTAATTATTTACTATATCAGAAAGAGTTCAAACTGTCAAATGAGCCTCTCTGTAATTCCCTCCCATCCAGCTGGATGCTGGGTGATCTCAAACTCCAAGTGAGATCAGCAGAACATGTTTTTGCAAGGCATGCCATGGGGAGATCCTGGTCCTTGGCAGATTCACTTGCAGCTACTTTTGCAGGACCAGAATCATTTCATTCAAAGCACATCTTGGAGAAGGTTTAAATAGTTACAATAGAAAGTCTTACAAATCTTTTTGTATTTCCAAATGCAGTGAAATAGTAACTGTTCTTCTAAGTCATTAGTTATGTCTATTTAGCATGACTCCTCTTACATAGAAAAGCTGGATTTCCAGAGGGAATACCAATACAATGGCCAAGCCAGATACCAGAACACGAGAGCTGAAATAAAAATCAATACAGAGCTATACAGATGCTAAAGTACACTGAATTTTTTTTTCCACTGTAAATGTAATTTAAAAATCTAACATATTCAATATATTTGATATTGATTATGTTAGCAGTATTTCTGAGGGCTAATAGATACAATGTACTATTTGTACTGAAGTACAATACTGCTTTTGTTGTCCTAGCAACAGCCAGGAAAGAATGATCTCACAAATCAAATTCAATGGAAATGTAATGCTTTACAGAAAAAGACAACTAAATTATTTCGAAAGTATATTTTTACACTGCCATCTTTATGAACTTGAATCTGTCCTTTCCAAAGTGAGGTCATTCTAAGGAGTGGGTAGAATGGGTAGTGTGAACCTACATTTCAATGAAGAAAAAGTAGAATGGAGCTGAATTGCCAGACTGGAATATTTTGCATATCTGCTCAATTTCCTGTGGCTACAGTTGCCTATGGAACAGACAATTCCCATCCCCTCCTATGACCAGGGAACCATAAAGGGGACTATTTCTACCAAGAGGTATGAAAGCAAATCTTGAGAGGTACTTTTTTTTTTACTGCAGTCTCAAGACAGCCCCATGGGAGGGGCAGAGAGAGGGACTGGGCCTGTGAGACATTTCATAGAGCACCACACAATCCAGTGTGCCCTGCTTCTTGGAGACTTCTCACTCTCTCTGATGTTTAGAAAGAGATCTAGAGAACTGCATCCTCAGCCAGCCCCCAACATGATTTCATGATGCTGCAATGTCTGAACATCGCCCTGACCTCCATCACTTTGTGCTTTAGTGCAGAATTATATTTGTCTCTTCAAGCCAGGTCCTACTGCGAGTACTGACTGGAGCAAGAGCATTTCCATTTACATCAACAAGTCTTATAACATGTTTATTCTATGAGCATCTTCAGCAAGAATCATCTAAGGACAAGAAAGTGAATAGGTAAATATATTTCAAGATCCATATGAAATTGGAATGAACCAGGGAACAAAAATAAATCATGGTAGGCCTTGAAGAAAACGGGAGGAATAGGTTTACCAGATTTATGGTAAACTGTACTTCCATGTAGTCTCAAATATTTATGTTGGATTGTATCTGAGATTGGATCTAATCTAGAAACTGAAAAAAATAGCTATACTATTAACCCTTCTGAAAAAGATTTACTGTTCACTGGTGAGCAAAACCAGGAAATGTTCTTAGGAAATAACACTTGATTATGTAGTATGCTCCAGAATACCCAGAGTGAAATCAGATGTGAGAAAACAATGAGTATTCTTTTCAAGGCTGATAATCATTTATCATTTCCCCAATAGAATGTCTGCATGCAGAATTGCAAGAGCAAGATGATCACTGAGAAGATAAATATATTTTAAATGAAGTTCTGTTTACTATTTGCATATAATTGTAAAAAAACCAGAAACACAACAAAAAAACCCTCGATTTTTTGTACCTTCTGAGAGTTCAAACACCATTTAGAAAATCATACAAATCAGGGGTTTAAAATAGAGTAATTTGCAGTAGTAATTCAGCTGTTGCTAACTCATATAATGCTAAGAGTCAGGTATAAGTATAGTATAAAGTCTACGCATTTTTATACATCATAGTGAGGGAATATCAACAACCTGGGGGCATGATGTAATCAGAGAGTGAAAAAAAATTCTAAAATATTGGAGCAGGGCATATTCTCCTTCCTGGAGAAGATACCAGATCAGATGTAGATATCCCTTCAGTAGATTTTTAAAAAATGTTTAGTTTTGCCCTATCTTTGCCACACAGAAATTAATAGGTTTGATTATTTGGCATTTTTAGTTTATTTTTGGGGTTGATTCTTGCTTGTTTTGTTTTTTGGTTGTTTTTTTTTCATTGACCAATTGTGAGTTCTTTCCAAAATCCTCATGTTGAATGCATTCAGCTATTGCTTATATTGTTCGTTCCTGTCATATGAATTATTACTGTCATGTACAGTATGTCTTTTTATAGTAGCAGTCTCCATTTGTGATGCAAATTTCTTTCATTCTATTGTCTTGTATTGACAGCAGATTCCTTAACTACTTTTTCAAATAATGTAAATAATCAATTTCTTTTTCAATTTAAATTTAAAAGTAGAAGTATAATAAGTGAACAGTCACATAACCTGAAAAGAAAACTGGTTTAAGAAATCTCTTAAGATGGAGGAAAGTACTTTTCCTAGAAAGCTCTTGAAGTCTTTTTTTTTTTTAAACACTGAACTAAACCTGAATGTCCATGTGCAACTTCACCAGCTACACAGAAGCCTCAATGACACTGATCAAGCAAGTACAGAATATAAATTCGTCAAGGCATGTTTGAAATTGCGGGAAGGACACAGCGAGTGAAATGGTAAAATACCAATGCTGTAGTTTGTCCAAAGTCACTGGAATGATCCATCATCAGCTATGAATTTTCACAAATACCAAGAAGTTCAGCAGTAGCTATTTTAGTGCTAAACTCAGGGAAATGGAATAGATGAGGAAAAAAAATTCTTTTGTCCATGAACAGTAATAGTAATTTAGTGTAACTCATATCCCTGCAGACAAACATCCCTGTGTAATGCAGAATACTTTCATCAAGCAAAATGTGACTTTATCTCAGCCTCATCTCCAGGTCATGTCACCTCAGGGAAACCTCAGCTGAGCAATACTTTATTGTGCTTCTCAGCTCCAGATTCAGCTTCACATTAACATGGTAGGTAAAGACAGACAAAAGCCAACAAAATGCTAAAATTTAGTTGTACAATATGTATCCTATCCTTACACTAAGCAACATATATTTTCAGCTGGATTATGGCTATAAGCCTATGGACATCACTTTGGAAATACAACTGGAATATGAGAGATTTCCCTAATGTCTTGTTGACATAGGGAAGCTGTATGAAAGTTGAAGAAACAATATAAAAATACTCTGTAAAGAAATGAAACTGACTCTTCATTTGTAAGCATCCCTATTCAAAACAAAAGGGCCTCATTCCCACTTAGCTGGTAATGGGTTAGGTAAAGGTGATTTAAGTTTAAAAATAACTATCCACAAGGGAGATATACTGTAATAATACAGCTAATTGGCAATGCCAATATTATTGTGCGAGTACAATGAAAAAAAATAATTAAAAATCCCTACTCAACAAGCCTGCAGTACCTCCGGACACAAGAAATGTACCTGAGTGGTGTATTTGCTAGTCAGCAGCAGACAGAACTGTGGAGAGCACATCAGTTTGTGGAAAAGTCATTTCTGACTCCAAAGCTTTACTGGCTTGTGCTTAACAGCAGCTCTATGATATTTCTGTAGAATTCCTCACTCTCACACATTGTCTTTGTGTGTCACTAGTGGCAATTAGGTATTTCGCTTGAAGAGAGGAGACTGCAGCACACAAACTCCGCATTTTAGCACACTTACTCAGAAGGGAATGCGGGGGGAAAAATGTGAGCTTTAAAATAAACAAACAGAAAACAGATGGCCACTCAAAAAGCTTTCAAAATGGGAGAATTGCTGCAAGGTTGAAGTCAAAATAAGCTCATGTAAAAAGTCCCCCTCCTCACTCAAAGAGTAAGTCCTGCTAACTCCAGAGAAAGAGAAGTAAATCCATCCCCACTTAGCCCACAGAGCCACTGGGACCAAACAGACCATTTCGAGGCTCAGGAGAGATAGGCCCATCCCCACAGGCATCAGCCAAGCCTTGGTATCTGCCATATGTCTTCCTATCACTTACTTCTGCACAGGCAGATCATGGAATGCAAAGAGGAAACTGTTCAGTAGTATTAATCTATATTCATCTAAAAAATGAAGGGCTGTCTTACATTTTAATTTGTTAAACTTTGAATGTTTCACATTTAGATTTTACATTCTACAGGACAGCCCTTGCCCCCAAATCCTTGTGATCCTGATCTAGTTGTTCTAGACAACAGAAAGACTCACTGACCTCAAGAGGAAGCCTGAAGTGAACAGACACATTCCCCATCCAGTATTAGGCAACACTTAGATGGTTGATGAGTTAGCACAGGAAAGTATTTATTGAAAGTCAATATGTATATTTATAGCAGCTATTATGACAGGCATCTTAAGACACTGAATAGTAAAATTAGACACTTAAAATAATTTAAACCAATTAAATAGAGCTCATTTAAACCAATTAGAATACTCCAGTGAGTAAAAAGGTCATCAATCTCTCTTTAAACGCACCAGAGGAGAGCCTAATGCTCAAAGTCAGAAAATCTGGGAAGTTTGAGGCGACTTTTCTCTCCACTTTGAGCATATATATCACAAACATCTAAATCAGACAGGAGCTCACACACTTGTTTTTAGCAGGAGGAAACACAGGATTTCACAACCTCCAACAGGATAAGGGGAATAAAGGGGGAAGATGCCTGGTTTGCCCAGGCATCTTGTTAGCTCAAGTCTATCTGCCTCCTTGGTTTGGTTTATCTACAGTATTACACCAGCTGAATAAAACAGTTCGTGGCACACTTCAGTAGGGAGTTTGGCCTGACTCAATATATTGCCTTCATCCTCCCTAGAAAATCAGTGAAAACATGGTTGTCCACTGACAGGGGTCACTTTAAAGTCTCAGTTATTCATTATGTTTTACAGATATTCTTGGTTAGGAAGGAAAAACATCAAGACATAAAAAATTGACACTGAACCCATTTCAAATCTAGGAAAAAGAGAAACAGCTGCTCTTGGTTTGGTCTGGCATGTTCTCTACCACTGGCAGCTGCTGAACCTGCTGTGCTGCTTTGCTCAGCAAAAACAGGATACTAACATAATAGAACAGAAATAGGTTCACAGAAGTGAAACAATCAGACTCACTGGAATGCTCAAATCTGGTCCAAGCACAAACTAAGCCAACACAGAAAGACAGTTGGGAAAAAAGAGTGCAAGGCAGCAGAACTTGGAAAGGTACATAAGGACAAAAGCAAAAGGAATTTAGCAGATCAAAAGATCCTGCCCCCAAGTCTTGTATTGCATTCAGTGAAGATGTTCCCGTGATGCAGTGACTAATGCAGCTTCATAACCCCACAAATGCATTTTATCCATTCTATGTCTTGAGCAACTGGGACAGCCTGGCAGTATCAGCAAGTCAGAGAATGGATTTTGTCTCTTTCATAGCTTACACTGTAAAACATATTTCTGGTGCTGTTGTGATTTGTTCCTTGCTTTAGCCATCAAGTCCACTGTACTTAAAGGAGAGCTCTTGCTAAACCATTTTTCATTCTCAGGAAGATAATCTTATTTAAGCTGGAAATGAGCAATGTTGAAACACTAATGTTTATATGTTGTAGAAATATTCAAATAAAGTAAGAGAAAGCACAGTATTTCAGCTTTGTCCTATGTAATATAATACTATGTAATATATGATGTGCTTAGTTGTATTCTTGTTTTTACATACAAACCCTCTCTGGCTGCCTGGAATGCAGAGAGCAGTTGCTAATCCCACTAGTAGAGTGCCTAATGTGACCACAAATATAAGCACATAAGTGATATCTAAATAAACCAATTTACAGCACATTTCACATTAATTTCAATGACCAAGGTCTGTCTGATACTTACATTTTAAGGCAGTTTAAGTCCTAGTGCTGACCTTACTTGTGCAATTAGTTCAAATGGCACAGCCATCAGGTTTATCCAAAACTTAACTGAGAATCCCTAGAATGCCATCTCTCTCTACATAAAATTGGGCAATATGCACGCTATGAAGAGGGATGAAGGATGATTTCTTCTTAGGAGTATGTGTGCACATATGCTGTGTGTTGGAGAGACAGACTGAGTACAGAAAACTGTCACAACAAGCAGAAAACTACAATGTAACATGCTATTGATCAAGGAGATCTAAATACCAAAGCAAGAATAAAAGTCACAGTGCAAAATGCTAGGGCCCAACACAAGTTAGGACATACTAATGAACATGGACAGACATAGAGCTCCTTCTAAGTAATCACCTCATTTCCACTGACATTGTTTCATCCTGGCATCACAATCAAAGGAAATAGACTGAGATCCCCAGATCAGCACCACAGGAACCAGCTAGACTACATAAATATGCATAAAAGATGAGAAAATGGTGTACTACACAACAAAATTCTGCCAGCACTCAGTGCTTACCTAGCAGTTTGCAGATTTTAATATTTGCTATAATGAAGAAATAAATAATTAAGTCATCTAGCCACATTCAAATTGCTTAGAGACCTATAGAAATGATCCTTATGGATCCCTTCCCAGCTGAGAATTCTACGATTCTATGATTAGATTACACCTGCCCAAAATGCAATATATTGCTGGACAGTTGACAAATATAATTCAAGAATAGAAGCAAATCTGGCTTTTAATCACATTAAAAGGCAATATTTTCAAGAAAGAGAAAAACAAAGGGTTTCAGGAAAGTCTGTATAATAGCCTCAGTGAGAAACAAAAATCCATAATGTTTTATAGCAATTGGTCAGCATGCGATTGCATCTGATCTGAGAGTTTTTAGCAGATAAAACTCCATGGGCTTCTGTGACAGAGTTTGCTTTAATCAAACAAGACTAGAAGTAGGAATTAATCATTTTTTCCTACCTTCACCTCTTTGACACAACATAACTGACTTGCCTTCAGTAGAGATGTTCCTGATTTTACACCAGCTGACAAAAGATGGAAGTGGGGGTTGAATCCAGTTGAGTGAATTCTGGAACAGATGGATTTAAAAAAGCTTTAACTCACCACTCATTCAGCCTATATCATCAGCCACTATCAACTATGATCTCATCAGCTCTTGACACCACTAATATATCATGAAGGATAAAATGATGCATGTATTCACAGGTATTGCAGACTGTATTTTCTGTCTGGCTGATTTTAGGGAATCATGACAATTGATCCAGATAGAGTTATTCTCTCAGAGGATTTTTAAGTTCTTAAGCACAATCAGGGTCATTGCAGGGACAAATAGCAACCATATTGTGGTACTTTTTATCCTACTGTTAATGCTGCAGCAAAAAGCCAAAAGCTTCAAAAACTAACATATAATTTAAAACGTATAGTATTAACAAACAGTGCAGAACCTTCTCCTTCAGCTGTACTATGGCCAAACTGAATCAGCAGAACAAAAGAAATTAACATATTGGGGGTACAGAACATAGTTCACCCCGTCTACAGGACGAAATAAAATAAATATAAACTTAAGACAAGCTTTCCATTGTGATTCAACTCTTATGATGTGTGGTTTCTCTAACAGTGTATTATTCTGTGATACTATGGGTATGCCAGCACTTCACAAGGGAGAGCAAAGACCTTTATTTTATACTACAGACAAGGAAACAAAATAACTTACTTTACCAAGGAAAATGGCAAATCCAATCTACAGTGCCCAGTCCTCTCCACCATGTTCCCCTATTGTGTCATGATAAAACTGAAAATTCTTTTCATGAGGAGTAATAATTTCTAACTGCAGCCCAGCTGATACAGCTGCATCAAGTACAGCTATTCATTTGGCTATTTCAAGCTGGGCACCAAATCTTCTGCACACTCATGTTATGAAGAAATTGCAATACTTATTTCATTCTTCCTACCCAGGCAAAGTGAATTGGAGGAACACTAGTTCCACCCCCGACACTACTGTTTTATACTGTGAGAATGGGGGAGGCCAGCAATTTTATATTAATAAAAATAACATGCAAATTACGTCTCCAAGGAGAAGACTAACACGTCTCCAAAAGACTCACTGAAAACTGCTCCTGGAGCATATTCTAATTCCAAGCCTCTTTTTCTTTTTCTTCTCATAGGATCAGTGACTGAATCCCACCAACCTCAATTAGAGGCTTGGACCTCAGTAAATTAAGATGTGCTAGAGCACAGCCTTTCTCCTTCAGCAACAACCTCATTGAACACCCTTCTTCACATTTGCCTCTCTCATTTCATGTCAGTGGGAAAAAAGAAAGGGAGGTGAAGGAAGAGAGACTTTAGGCTGTAGAGAACACAGGTGATTATTGAATGCATTAAGCAAAACAGTAAAATGTTGATGATCTTTGGAGAAAGCAGTAAAATATCAAATTTTGGTCTTTTAGTTTCTATGTAAAAAAATCTTCCCTGCACAGCATTGTCCTTCCTTTGTACTAACACTTTAAATTGTAATCAGCTCCTAGTGAAATCAGCCTCCACTGGAAAAATCCATAGAACAGATACATTCTTTTCATTCCTCTTAATTAACTTGGCCCCCATCAGGGAAAAAGTTCCTCTATAGTTCCCTTGACTTCTGAGGTTACTGACACATTCAGAGTCAGACTGGTGTTTGTACAGCCAGTGAACAGCCCAAACTCTTTATGCACACAAACCTAGTGTTGAACACATCTAGAACAACTCCAACAAGGTTCAACCTCCACCAAAGGCAAGTGCACTCCCTGGAGTAAAAGGGTTTTTCTCCAGAATCAAGTTTTCTGTTTGAGGAACCACACTTTTCCCCTATGTCCAGTTACTCTTCCTAGGAGTTTCCTCTGTGATTAGGGCAGCTGTGATCAATACAGGTTTCCTAGGTTAAGAAAAGAGAAGAAAACTCCTTTAGTGCTAAATGAGTCACAGATACCTACACTGTTTACATATTTCTCAAAACCAATATTTCTCTGAAGCTATAATTGTCAGATATTGTCCTGGCTTTCTCTGACTTGTTGCACGGGCGAGAAATAATTGCCTTTTTCCCTTGTAGCTTTCGTATTCTGACAAGGGCTAACATTTCTGGAGGTAAAATTTAGCCTTAACAAGTCTTATTCTACTAGAATTTAGGATTGTCTTCTTGAAGTATCTGAAATAATGTTGAGCAAAACACTCCCTTGATTGGCTGCTCCATAGTTTTCTAGGAAATATGGATGTTACATGCAACTCATTAGTCTCAGTATTTGGTGCAACAGTAGATGAAGAAACAAATTTTGATCAGTGTCAATCAATCAATCATACAATATTTTCAATAAAATGACATGCCAAATTCCCAACATTCTAATGAAAGATGCTAATAAATGATGACCTGTCAGCTTGATTGCATACTGAGGCCTTTATAGAAAGTGACTGTTTTGTAGATAAAGGGCAAAAAAACTTCAGAGATTACATTGACGTTAAAGTGTGAAATTAAATCCAGGGAGAAAACATCCAGAACACAGAAAGCACACAGTAAGGAAAAAAACCAAACAAACATTCAAACAAACAAACAAAAAACCCAAAAAACCAACCAACAAAACCCACCAACAACACCCTATTGTAAGACTTAAAGTCCCTCCAAACCTGCACAATGACAAAATATATTTGAGCAAGCAGAAATAATACTAAACACAGTCTACTCCTTAAAAAGAATAGTCTGAGTTGAGACTGGAAAGAGTCCCCCCCACCGACCCAGCAATGTTTAGTTTCAAGAAAAATGGAGATTGACCAATTTTAAAAGATTTTTCAATTTACATTTGCAAAAATTAATTAAGAAACATCAATGTAATGACTACTTTGGGGACACTTGACTTTGGAATGGTCAGCTGGACTATGCACATCCCCGTGGTTGATTGATCTCTTTTTTTTTCCATTTGTACAAGGAATAGTTGAAAGACTAATAAATTTTTATGTACATTACTGGAATTTTACACTTAAAGCTTTCATTCATCCTTATCATCATGATTCTGCTTTTAAACAGATACATTCTTTGTTTAAGGAACTAGTAATTCATTTGTATACTATAGTGGTTAATGCTAAATTAGCATGGAATACATTAGGGGTGGCTACAATATTGTTTTCTATTTCAGTAGTTTATTATAGAGTTGTTACAATAAAGCTCCAGTTCATCAACATCTAGAAACTAGTTAAAATACAGCTCATTAGAGAACATCTTTGTATTGTGAGCCTGAAAGCTGTGATTAGCAGACAGGTTCTGCAAAGAAAATATTGAGAATTGTGATTTTATTGCACCTACAACTTCCTTACTTCAACTTGTGCATTATTCAGCAGAAACTTTAATTCAGCTGAATATATTTAAAATAAGTCTAATCAGTAGGTAAATTCAGCAGAAAAGCAGTTGTGACACTACATTTACTTTTAACTTGCACTCCCTAAAAAATTAAGATGGAGTCTGACTTACATATTCTCTCCACAGAATGAAGCAGAGTACTATAGAATGCACTTGCCAAAAGAATAAATCATGATTGACAAAAAGAAATTTGTTAATACAATGGTTTGAGTCAGTTGACAGAAATTTTTGTCAACAGAATAGATAAAGGGATTCAAAAATGAAATTTTCAGATGAAACGGCTTTGATGTTTCTGATGAAAAGTATTTTGTTGACAGAAGGGATCAGAGGGAAAAAATGCATTTTCTCAACACAAGGGTTTTAGCTCTTTGACAAAATATATTTCACCCCCAGATGTTTTGCCTGAGTTGTCAATTATTCCCCATGTCTGCCATTAACCAATCACTTTGCTGTCAACTGAAAGATTTCTTTAGTAGCAGCCCTGTGAAAGCAACTGGAGGTATTACAAATACAGCTGCAGTTAATCACATCAAATCATTTGTTATGATGCTGTACCTAGTCCCACTTTCACCAAAAGCCAACTGAGCTAAAGATACTAGTTGGATTTTGGATTGGGTCTTTTTTTTCTTCCTTTATCTTTCATTTATATGACAGTATATATTACAATTTCCATTCTTTATTCCTTGGAAGAAAATTTTATGAGAGCTGCCTTTCTGTTAAGGCATCTATTCCATAAAGACACACAAATATGGTGAGGAAAAGGACCAGCTTGTGCTCCTGGAACATCTTAAGCAAGTGCTAATGTGTAAATTGGAATAACTAGAGTAAGTCACGTCCTCCACCTCTGTAAAGGAAGTCACACTTTCTGTGGAGTAGCTGCTGTGTAGGTCTATGAGTACACAGCAGGAGATGGGAAATAAATTTTTACTATACTGCTCATCTCCCCCTTGCACACAGGAGGAAGAGTAGTCCAGAGTTATAAGCTTAAACTAACCAAGTACATGAAGTGAGTAAAAGGAGGAGAAACTAGCTCTTGTTTCTTTTTTTTACTTTAGTAGATACATGACATGACTATTTTGTTGGCTCATCTATGTGCTTTTTGTTCTTGCATGAGTTTGTTAAGATGCTGCCACCACATTCAGAGGTGCATTCTGCAGCCAGCTCCCAGCCTGAGGTCACCAGCAAGTGTCCACACAGATTAGCTCCATAAAATATCAGCATAATACCCCAAGGTCATTCAGGATAAAGAGTTTTGTCATGCAAGTCCTACGCCTGCAGCAGAGAGTAATTCAGCAAGAAAGACTGTGGATTATTTTCTTCCTCGTGATCTGTCTTTATTTGAAAAATTGAAGGTGGATGGTAACAATAGCAAAATGCCACCTATTCACCTGACTATGAAGTTACTGTTGGGAGGAACAGTAGACAGATGAAAATAAATATATCTGCCTCAGAAGAAACAGTCACACCACTGTCAAAAAGTAGGGCATGACTCCAGCTGGGCATTGTACAAGCCAAAACTTCTGAGGGCAAATAGTGAGACCACAGAATGAAAGGAAGCACAATCCGTGGGAAAACACTGAAACAGACCATGACAGACTCGGTGGAATCTGCAAGACCATTAGCAAGAGGAACAGATAAAGGTCCTTTAGACCCCTTACTTCACCAACCTGCTCCCACTACACTTGCATCAAACTTCACTTAGCCAGACCTCTGTCACTCACCTGACTTAGGGTTTGGTTTTGGGACATTTTTATGAATGAGTAACCAGGAGCTTTGGCAGCAAGAAAACAATGAAAAAAAAAACCTCCCAAAAAAACCCCACATAGAATAAATCAACTATAAACTACTTTCACGAGATTATGCTTTTGTGATTCCCAATGTTTGAAGAGTAATCTAAGACCTTCTTTTAGGATACTGTATCTTATCTCACAGCTTTGTGCAAGGATGAATCATGGCTTACTTTGGAGAAACTGCACCTGTAAAATAAGCCTTTAAAGATCTTGCTGAAACCTGAATAAAGAAAAGTAATGAGCAAGGTAAGGAGAAAAAAGCTCCCAGAATTCATGCTAGAAATAGGCAGAACTGTGAGACACTTTTCAAGTGCTGTGTAGCATGGCGGCAGCAAACTGAAACTTACCCCTGAATAGTTATTATTAGTAATAGCACATGCTGCCAGCTTAGCTAATACAGGTTCCTGGAGCTCTCTTGATTCTGGGTTCAGTCTCCCTCTTTTTAATAGCCAGTACTTGTGTGTTCCTAGGAAAAGGTTTATCAGAATCTGGGGAGCACTACATATTTCACTTCAAATACTTCACCCAGTTTATTATGTTCCTTTTCCTAAATAAAACTGCTTGCTTTATTGTCACTGTCATTACAGGGCTTCATTGCATTCCCACTGGCTTCAGGGTAAAGAACTATTGCTCTGTGCAAAGGATAGCCAAGCTACAGAAGCAAAATTGCTCCCTTCACAATAACTACATAAATCTAATTATCTGCAAGGATAGTCCTCTCTTACAATCTGAGTCTTTATAGATAATTAAAGAGAGGTTAACACGGGTTTTTTTCCTCTTATTTCGTCTTCATCCAGAATGATTCTTTCCCCGGTCACTTGAACAGTGGGGATTAATTCACATCAACACAGCCAGTCAGTAGTGAATCCAGTACTCCTAAGCCACCTCTTCAGCATCAAGGAATAAGAATATTTTTCTAATGGGCTCATTTCCTAATGTTATTTCAAAATATTTCTTGATATAAAATTTTCTAGATAAACATCAAAGCTGTCGATAACGAAGTTATTTCACTTGCACATTTTAATTGGCTAGGGAGGCATAGCTTCATAATTGGTATTTGCTAGCTTTCAAACAGATGACTTTTCAGTGCAACAAATTTGGGAACTAATTCACACTAAACCCCTAAACTTCCCGTGAAGTCAAATACAGACAGAAGTGATTAGCTAGTTCGGCTCAGCCTTTGTGGATGTAGAGAAGCGTATTTGTAATATGACTAAACCAGTCCTTATTGTATCCATTTCTACCCCAGCAACTACATCTGCATGACTCAGAGAAAATACAAATTATTTGCCATGCAAGAACACAGGCCACACAAGATTGCTTTCTTTCCCTGCTAAAATTAGGAGTTTGGGGAGGCAGTAAGTGCATTCACAGAAGAGCAGAAATATCCTGACTGCAGATTTTGAAGGGAGGTGTATAAACACTGACTGATCATGCTGAGAGCACAAGTCAGAGCTGTGAAGGGGATGTGTCCAGACCTCTTCATGTCAATGAATTTTCTGAAGAAGGACAGAGCGTTTTAAACTGAAAGACCATGTTTCATTAGAGATGAAGCACTTTTGGAAATTTACGCAATGCATCTGAAAAATAAATTGTAACTCTAAACTTTCAGATTTATCCAGTATCCAACATCACACTATCAAAACATCTCTTGTTGAACTGGCTTTATTCCGGCTGAATTCAATTAAAGCAGACTAATTTTACTCCATTAGGATTGCAACAGTGACTCCTTTGAAAAAAAAAAAAAAACAAAAAAAAGCACAATACCTTTAAAGGATTTGTTTCAAATATAATTGGTTCATAACTTGAGTCTTCTCTTTCCTCATATTCCCTAATAGTTCACCACCAAAATAAAGTCATCTATGTCATTTATGAAACTATTAGCTAGATGTTCCTAACAACTCCAGTGGTAAATCTGCAATATACAACAACTATTCTGTATACTGGAAATAAATAGCCATCTGTTTCATAATGATTTGGTGGGGAAAAACAATCAGAAGTTTCAGATTATGGCCTCTTATATTTTAACAGCTTTAGAAATATCTTCCCCTTCTACTAAAGCAAAACTCAACCGTTACATTTGATGAACAAGGCACACAACTAGAAACAAAACAAAGATGACAGAAACACCACAAGATGCCAGCTATCCCTCATGTTGTCTGTGCACTGCCTTGGTCATCTTATCAAGCCTCAGAATACAAATCCCTTGCACAGAATATCTCTGCAGGATTTCTTGTGCACCAGTATTTTTGGTAGCTTTTCCCTAGCACTTCAGACAACTATTCACTTCAAAGAAATTATTTCTGAAATTCAGTTACATAAGAGATATGTTAATACCTAATTAGTTGACACCTTGTATGTCATGTAATGTAGCTACACCACTCAACATCAGGATGAAGAAAACTTATCTCAATGAACACATTTGCATTTTATAGTATGACACATTACTTTGTGATATAAACAGACAAATGGGATAACACAGGAGACATTTATTATTACAAAGTGGCTAATGATGGACATGTATATTTAAAGAAAACTCTCTGACAACCAACCAGTAGCCACTAAGCAATCTCATTTGTGTTAAGTAGGTCACAGCTTCCACTGCAGATGATCTTCAATCCACTCAACACAAGAGAAAAATATATCACTGAGAAGTTCCTCATCTAAAACTGTATTCTCTTACCTGTGAGGTACTGACTGATTGCAAACCTTTCTAAACACATCAAGGTCCTGTCACTCCACAAGAATAAACAAATGGAAAGAAATAGCTAGTAAATGAATAATAAATGTTAGCCCCCCCTTTTCCATGGATGTAAATGAAAGTCAGGGTGGCAACACTCCACAAATTGATACATGACTTTTTTACTTTTCCAAGAGATGAGGGGGAGGGGTGACACAGCGGAGGAAAAAGAAAAAGAGAAAAAATAGACTGATCAGGAAAGATACAGAAAAAATTATCCAGAATTACTTAGTTCACATGGTTGTATTAAATTGTACTTTTAATGGAAAAAAGTCTGGTCTCCTAGTCTTACCTGACATCAGTGCTGCGAGAGTAGCAGAGCTTACTTAGATAACAATGTGTAACATTTCCTTGGTCTTACATAGAGCTTCACAAAGGAATCGCCATGCTCACTTTACAGAGAGTTGCAGAGAGGATACATTCCTTTAAAGATCTATAGAAAGCCTAGAACTCAATTGTGTGAGTTTCCAAATTGACTGCGGTCGATGTTGCCCCACGCTATCTCTGCACTCATCAGATTCCTGCTCCACACTGTGCTTTTCATGCACCTGGTCTTTCTCACTTCTATCACACAGACTGTGAGATTTGCAACTGATAAAGAGCACATCAGATTACAGAACTGAACAGCATTTTCTGATGGTGCAGTCAACATAAAGCACAGGTGAACCTGCCAGAAAGCATCTCTCCCAGGATCTCTGTGTCCTATAAAGGCAAATACTAATGTTCATGCTCAAATATGGTAATAATAAATGTCTGCAGCTCATGTTATACTGTCAGCTTTTGTTTCATAAAATAAAGCACACATTTTGCAGGTTAGATTTATGTAACATAGGATAACTAAATATTTAAGCCTCTAGCCACAAAGTTTGGACTAAGTAAACTAGAAGTACTGAAATGTTTAAGAAGGATTTTGGGGGGAGGACTCAGGAGAATGAAAGCAAAAATAATTTATCTGAGAGCCAAAAGTGCCCAAAACTGTTACTGTCCTGACTAAAATTAGGACATGGAAGTGCCATGATTTCATTAGAAGGTGTGTGAAACTTATGTTACCAATAAGAAAGGATAAAATTTTTGTTACAATTAATTTCTCCTGTTCAGAGGCTTCCAGTGATAATCTTTGGCAAGCTGGCCCTGGTGCCAAGCACAGCTTGCAGGACCTATTTTCTCTGGGACCACAAAAAAGAGCCAATATATGAAGGGTAGAAAGCCAAGGTGAAGGTAGTTCAAATGGGACTTAGATTTGATCCATCTTTGAGAAGTATGCTGAATGTCCACCACAAAGCTGGACAAACATATCATGGGATGGGTGAGCAACTGACTCACTGGTCAGGCACAAAGGGTTACAGTGAATGGGGTGTCATCAGACTGGTGACCTGTCACTATTGGTGTTCCGCTGTCAACTCTCTCCAATGCATGGAGGCCCTGCAGAGAGACCTCGACAGATTAGAGGACTGAGCGATCACCAAGCATATGAAGTCCAACAAGGGAAAGTGCCGGATTCTGCGCGTGGGATGGGGCAAACCTGGATCTCCGGACAGACTGGGGAAAGAGAGGCTGGAAAACAGTGCCATGGATAGGGCCCTGAGGGACCTGGTCAGTGGCAAGGTGAATATGAATCTGCAGTTCCCTGGCATCCAGGAGGGCCAGCCTGGGGGGCATCAGGCACAGCATGGCCAGCTGGGCAAGGGAAGGGATTGTCCTGCTCTGCTCTGCTCTGGGGCGGCCTCACCTTGAGTGCTGGGGGCAGTTTGGGGCACCACAATACACGAAAGATCTTATACTATGAAAGAATGTCCAAAGGAGTGCCACAAGGATGGTGAAGGGCCTTGAGGGGAAGCCATGTGAGGAGCAGCTGAGGTCACTTGGTCTGTTCGGCCTGGAAAAGAGGAGACTGGGGAGACCTCACTGCGGTTACAGCTTCCTCATGAGGGGAAGAGGAGATGCAGGCACTGGTGACATAGACAGGACCCGAGGAAATGGCCTGAAATTGTGTCACGGGAGGATTAAGTTGGATATCAGGAAAAGGTTCTTCCCTCAGAAGAACTGGAACAGGCTCCCCAGGGCAGTGGTCACAGCAGCAGCCTGAGTTCGGGAAGCTATTTGGACAATGCTCTCAGGCACAGAGTGTGTCTCTTGGGGATGGCCCTGTGCAGTGCCAGGAGCTGGACTCCATGATCCTTGTGGGTGCCTTTCCAGCTCAGCATATTCTGTGATTCTGCGATCATTAGAATTAAAGGGCTTCAAAATGAATAAACTGCTATAATTTCAAGTACTCAACATATATCAGGTAATTGAATTAAAACTCTCAAGTTAATGAAAAAATAGATTTCTAGATGCTTTTTGCATTTTAGTACAGTAACCAGAATTTTTAAATTACCCAAATATAAAACTTCAACAAACAGAGATAGAAGGCTTACAGGACCAAAAATTTACATGAAAATACACTACTTCTTCCCATAATCAGCAAAATTATGAACAAATTTATTCAGATAAACCATTTTCATTCAAAATGACATTCTACTAAGTATACAGGGAGATGATCTTTGTATGCCATTTGGAATAAATTCTATTCAAATAAGTATTTGAGCTGAATATAAAAGTTACTATGTATAACCAGCTGCAAAATGAATATTAACTTAGTGCTTAATACAGCACACATCTTTAGAAAGGGTTCCATTTTTTCCTATGGTTGCATGCTCTATTTCCTTGTAAAAATAATGCCAAAGACTAGAGTGTGATTGTGATCTTACAGCAACTACTGAAATATGAAACCTCCTCACACGTGTAGTCTCATTTAAGTCAGAATCTGTCCTCTTTTCTTTAAAAATTCATAGATATGCACAATCAAGACAAATTCTAGCCCTAGGGTTTGCAACCCTAGTGGCATCAAAGGCATTAATATGCTTTCTTCATTCTGATATTAAAAATGAAAGTGGTTTTATATTTCTTCAGTCAGATTGATCATACATTTCAGAACAAGAACACCCATGAGAAGACATCACAAGTACTGTAAGAGATTACAATTAATATAAAGATTCATTTTCACCTTCAGGATTGTTTAGCTCATATAATTGGGGAGGATAGATACGGGCTGTTAAAACCTTTGTAAGCACAGCTGCCAACATTATCAGGTGATCATGGTACCAAAGTGTTCATCACTAGAAATGGGGAAAGGGAGTAGGAAAGAAATAGAAAAGATTCTTAGCTTGTCATGGCCAGTTTAATTCCTGAATTTTATAGACAGAGTAATCAACTTCTGAACATAATCCATCTGCTTGTGAGAGAAGACAGTCTCCTCTTCAGCCAAGTTACATGGACAACCGACAAAAGGCTCTTCTTCATGACCCAGAAAATCTACATATCTTTGCTGGAATCAATACAAGCAGTTACATTTCTCCCAAACCAATCAACCATGTCGCTCACAGCATTTTTGACTGATTTGTTTCCCTTTTCTGAAGCCAAATTCTATCTCTCTGTTCAACAAACATATTTCTAAATAAAAATAGTCCAAGCTAGCATTTGTTCCCCAAGCACTTACATGATTGCAAACCTATCAGTTAAACACAAAGAAATTAAAAACATAGTTATAAAACATCTTTTACTTATTTTTAAAGAACACTAGGAAACATTCTCATGGCCAAAGAGAACTTTTTTCAAAAGAAAAAAATTATATTGAGAAGGCATTATATTTTCTGATCTCCAAAATATGCAAAACTGGAAAGAGATTCTGTTTCAAGTCATGAACTATTTCACATTGATCAAAGACTCCTTTCTACATTTCATGAAAAGAACCCCTAAAGGATGTCCAAATACCAGACCACTGAGTAAAAGAAGCATCTTAATTTTCATTGTGAAACAAAATAAACTTTTTCATTCTACCAGTAAAGAGGCAATCTTCCACCTACTTTTTTAAAACTCTTTTTTATTCTAAACAAAAGTAGGACAAGAATTCTAGAGATTCACAGTTCTCCAGTTTCACTGATGTTGAGTCTCACATCAAAAGGTAAAAACAATTCTCATTACTTAAAACTCTTCCACCCCTACATCCCCTAAACATTTTATGCCCAAAGACTCTCCCTTATGACTATTTGACTCATCAGGACAGAAGCTACATTTTCAAAGCAGGATATGATTCATTCACCAAGCTTATTATAACAATATTTCATGACATTGTACCAAGATACCAATTAGTAAAAAAAAAACCGAACAACGGCAGCCACTGTACAATTACAAATTTTAACACTTCCATTATTGTGCTGCATGTTTCCTACAGGATGCTTTTCCACCTTTTAGTGGTTATTGAAAAGAATGCCTAATTAGGGAAGAAAGCAAACTGCCAATGCAAATCATATATTTGCACATTTTATTGCTGCATAAGAGATCTTCCTTAGCAAGTATTAAAAATATGGGACTGATGTTTACACTGAAAGAAAAATTTAGACTTTCTTATTAAAAAGGTAGAGATGGATGCAATCCAATATACCCACTTTCAATTTGGTAAAAAGTTTGTTTCAAGAGCACAAATCAAGTTATCTTTTCAATCCTATGTTATATCCCAGAGCAAAAGTATAAATACAAAATATTAAGAGTCTCTGCAGCACGAGTGTCATTCTTACTCATGTCTAAGCTTTATGTTACTCCAGTGTAACTCAGGATAAATTTAAACGTCTAGAACACTGCACTTTGGCACCAAGATGCTATGTAAAATGAACAAACTACTTTTGGAACTTGACAGAATTCTAATTGATCAACAGGCTGTAATTCTTTACAGAGTCAGTTAAAGAGTTGCAAAGCATCATAATGCATGATAAAACATGACATGAATACTTTTGCAGGCAACAGAGATGACCCAGAGCAGAAATTGCTGCTATTCAAATACAATCATTAGCAATGGAAAAGTACTGGTTTCTAATGTACAACCCCAACTTGGTAACTGCTATTTCAGGTAACAATCATTAAACAAGCAAATTAACTAGCCTGCAGTATGGAGATAAACATCTATCTATCTGGAGTACACAAACACATTTAATAATACACTGCATGTTATGAGTTATATGCCCTTCAGCAGGACTAAACAGTCCAGAAATTTCTGTTTCAACACGATCTTACCGAAATTATCTCTGCAGTTCTAAATTTGATCACATTATTTTCTGAGTGTCAGTTTTACTTGGCAATATTACGTTTTTCAACATTCCGTTTTCTAGCATTTTTCCATGACTATCTGTGTAGATTAGAAAGGTTCTTAACTGTTATCTGTAATAGATTTTGCCTGTAGCAAAATTCATGCAGGCATAATAGAACAAAGTGTACTCTGATGAAATTGCAACCATAATTTCCAGATGCCTGACATTTATTGCTTATTGCTATTAGAATTCAAGTGCCTATTTGTTTTGTACTTTGCTTTTATTCTTGCATCACAAATGTAAAATGGAAAAAAGATGTTTTAAATGCTAGGTTAAGTATCACAGATCAACACAAAGCACCAGCATAATCAATATTACTTAAACACACTCCTAGGCAATTAATTTTTAAGGAATCAAATTGTTGTACCCCGTCAAAATTTACAACAATACAATAAAGGTTGTTATGTTCTTTATTGTTTAATTAAAAGCAGCATTTAGCACGCATACAGCTAACTGTTCAGACATTATGACATAAAATGCCCTGTTTATCAGTGAGAGATATATAAACAGCACTTGTTGTACACTGTAATACACAATGTTAATTACTTTATTAAATTTCATATGCTTATCAAATTATCAAACATAAGACTTCAAAACCCAGAGAAACATCCTGCAATGCACACAGCTGTATCTTAAGTATCTGCAACACTTCAGCGTTTCCACACAGTACACAAGTTCTATGTACAGAACTCGAGCACAATCAGTGTGGAACCACTCAGATGCTACCGGCGTTTGCAGAGAGGGCCAGTACAGAAGGATTAACTCACGTTTGCCTTTATAATTTAGGGGCAGCTGCATTAATTATGTAAGCAACGCCTCTGATGTAGGCTCTGGTTTTCACAATGAATTCAGATGAGAAGGCAGCAAGTTAACACAATGAAAGGGCCTAATACCCCTATCTGTGCCCATTTTTGCTAATAGAAAGATTTTCCTAACATGTAACCAAAATCTTCCCAGATCTGGGTTTAAACTCATTACTGTTTCTCCCAGTGGAAATGGACATCAGTGTCAGTCTATCTTACAAAGCACTATGAATACATCCACAGCCTTTTACCCAAGCCATGGCTGCCATCAGGAGAACTCCCTTCACTGGGCAAATTCTTTCACAACTCTAGTTTCATCTGCCATTCTTGGATACAAGCTCTATTCCAGAAAATTCAGCTATCTGAACCAATAAATAAAACAAAAACGTTTGTAGTTTTCACTCACTCTGTTTAACATTTCTGACTTTTTCCCTTTTTTTTTATTTCACTTACAACTATCTCAGGGCCCATAGATAAAAGCAAAAAAAGAGGGTGGCAGGTTTGCAAACCTTGAAGAGCAATAGCAGACACCTGCAAGTTTTGCAGAGCACAGCACCATCTATATATCTGTATGGTGTTAAAGCACAAAACAGAGGAATGGGGGGGAAACTGGATAAAAACAACATAAGCATGCAAGCCATATGTCACGTATTGACTACTTCCCTGTGAAAGTTCAGAAAGCACTGATGATTTGGAAGCCTTAATCTATAATCTCTGCTCCTGCAATCTAAATCAGAAATATGCCTTTATACACTCTAGAAGCCCATCTGTCATACAGCCACATTTTAGCCCATTCCAATCATAAGCTGTACGCCTATCTATGGTTCCAACCTTACAAGTGCAGCATGGAAATGTAGGATCTTACATGTATAAAGGTATAGCCTTAAATACCTTTCTGTAAGTGCTTTGGCAGGGTCTGCTCCTTCGAGTAGATTTTTCACACCAGAGACTGAAGAAAGAAGAAAACTGCTTCTGACGGACAGAAAATTTTTTGTATTTCAACCTTAACTCTGATCCACCAAAACAACATTGCTTGGCTGTTGACTTATTTTCCTGTTTTCTACTTTGAAATGCTAGTTTCCAGCGCTCTTCAGTGAAATAAGAAAATGAGAGGAATTTTTCGTTTAAGACAAAACAACTGCTTCTAGCTTTCAAGCATGTAAAGAAAACATTGAGAAATGTAAAGCTTAAAGGCTGAAATGAGAGGTCAAAAGAAATACAATAATCTTAATATATGGAATTATGTATTGTATCATTCTGGTCCATGTGAGGATACAGATGCATGTGCATATATACCTGTATATAAGGGCCTTGATTTGAAAGTTAATTTCACAACTCTTGCGTCATGACTCATGAATTCCTAGATTTGATAATGACAGAACTTGTCAGCCAGCACAGCTGATCCAGCACAGAGACAGAGATAAGCTGTGAAAAGGTCTGGCACAGTTTAGCTCCCCGCAGGACTGTGGGACTAGGGAATGAGTCACATTTGGCAGGGGTGTCATAGTGGAGAAGTTGCACTGTGTGTTGCCTATAATCATCAAGCCTATAGGCAAATCATAGTTCCAAAACACCAGAGTAGAGAATTTACTGAGGGTTTTAATATTGAGGTGGATGGGGCTGATGTCCTTTGGTGTTGTTGGGTTTGTATTTCTTTTTCTTTTTAAGCAGGTTTATTATGGGGGTGCCACCGCTAGCGCGCCGCCCCAGTCTTTCCCAAAACCGTCTCCCCCCCCCAGCCCACCGGCAGCCAGCCGGTCGACGGAGGAACACCAAACGGCAAAGTAGTTCCTGAGCCGATCACGAGTTCAGTCACGCACCCAGGGGGTTGCAAGACCCCAGCTTCCAGAGATTTCTGAATAATCAACAATCCTGTCCGTCAAGTTGTCCCCCCGCCCCGGTGCAGAGACCATTCGTTGTCTGTACCCTGATTCCTCCCTTCTCCTCTTCCCTGACTCGTTCGCGGTGTAAATCCCTCCCCTTTTTTCCTCCCTTAAAACCCCCTGCAGAAAGCCGCAGGGCAGAGGTCTCCCCTGTTTCTGGATCCAGAATAAATTCTGTGGTCGTGCCAGGAGTTCTCTCCTCGTTCCTCCTTTATCTCCAGGCTTATTGAGCCATACCAGCTCTCGGGCTGCGGAGGAGAGAGTGCGCCTCTCCGACTCTCTCGGCAGCGACGCCTCGGGCCGCCGCAATGAGCTGACCAGCTGTCTTGGCTGCGTCTGCAGACCGGTCACTGGGCCGATCCGGGCGGGATCCGAAAGACCCCCGGCCGCGGAGATCTCCGATCCGGGCGGGGTCTGAAGGATTCCCGGCGGCGGTGATAGTTTATCAGACAGAGCTCTGAGCAAACGGCTTTGAAAGGGGAAGAAGAAACAAGGGCCTAAAACACTTACTTCATGTTCACCACATTCAGATATAGTCAAAATACCATCAACATCATAAAACAATGATAAAAAAATGAAAAATTGTTCCTTCCTCTGTGAAGCACAGTGCGATTTATGTCCATCTATCAGATGTACCTTTATTCCAAGCATATCTAGTCCCTCTGTCCCAGAATCTAAGGGGAAAAAACTGTGCATATGGAGTTCTACACGTCTGCTAGAAGGAAATGTCCTCCAAGAACTTCCCTGCTCTGTGGACTTACTTTTTTTTCTTGGAGTGGGAAACCAGGAGACTTTTGGCTGACATATTTTGCTGATATTGCTGATTTAAGCCCATATGGGCTTCCAGCTCAGAAAAAGAAACAGGGTAAAGAGGAATCCAAAGCGGTCACCAAAGTTGGAAGCAGTAACTGCTGCCTCTGGCAGCAGCAGGTTTAAAGAACATCTGTAGAAAGAAGTACAAACCCTCATCCCCAAAGGCTGTGAATTCTGGATGTGGGAGGGGAAATGAAATCTTTGAGCTCTTTCTCCTCAGTGAAGATCTTTGAGGATATTTATCATATTCACAAGATGCTCAAACTGTTTGCTTTAAAGTTCCAGTTCTTGGAGTCAAGTGAACCTCATCCATCATTCTTTAAGGACACTGCTAGAAAATGAAGGATTTAAGCTTGTGTTTAACATTAAATTTCAACACATGATGAAGTTCCACTTTAGAGGTATTACAGTGGTCTGATTTGCAATGTACATAGTTAAAGGCCTGACTTAACAAGAAAATTAACAGCCAAGGGATATATTTTATTGCTGCAATATTCCTCTGGGCCTCTACATGATTGATCTTAAAACCTGCAAGTTTTATGTGTTAAAATAAAAAAGCATAGTAGGTTGACTTTCAGGATAAACTTCAAGCTCTGTTTCTTTTAGGGCAACTGAAGACAGACCTACATAAATGTAACCCAGAACATTCTCCACTGTTATTTTAACTCAGCACATGTAGTATATAAAAAATTTCATGCTCAAAGGCAATACACAAACCAAAGTTTGACTTTATGCTCTGGACACCTTAACTCGAGTATGTATATCCTTTAAATGCCAAGGTTCTTTAAAACAAAATGCATGCAGGAACATAAGATTAAAATGCATAAATAATGTTAGTTATAAGTGCAACCTTACAAATCAAGAAACTCTACTGCCAAAAAAACCAACCCCAAAATAATGACTATCAGCCAGGGGCCCCTTCCAACCCAGGTGTCCCTGATTCTATACAAGAACAAAGTCACAGTATCACAGAATGGAGAAGGTCAGAAGGGACTACTTGAGGTCCTCCACTCCATCCTCATCTTGAGCTCAACTTTTCTTTCCAGGTTTTTCTAAGAAACTGAAAAACTTCTTTCCTTTTATTCCATAAAAAATATCCAAGTGCACTGTACAAAGCTTTCCACACAACTTAGAAGGAAGCTGAATAAGCACCAAGAGCAATTTTTAAAAGAATTTATTGCATATCCTTAGCACATTGCTTTCAGAAACAGCATTAAGCAGTTCAGGTAAGAGCTTCAGCTCTTCCAAGTAGGGACAGTTGAAGGCCCAGGAGGATCTTCATTTGAAGAAAAATTAAGGTTATGTTTAGACAGCGTTCAAAAACGCACACATATTTTTCTCTGTGCATACACACGGTTGCAGACGGTACCACAGCAGCCCTGAGACACAGCCCTGATAAGAACAGAAAGGTCTTCATGTACCTTTGCACACCAAGTTTCTGCAGATATTTAAGAACTAAAGCTTTAGGTCTTTCTCTATTTCTGCACTATAAGATTAGTGGAAGTTGTGCCACAATTTGCATATTCACTTGTGTGTTTTCCACTGTGAAATCTTAAACCACAATGACACATTTAACAAGCTCTGAAAAGTTCCCTGAACAGAAATCTAAATGCTCAATAGCAGCAGAATTTTTCATCTTACACAAAATTTTCTTCATCCATTAGTGTTTAGTCCAGCTACTTTTTTTCAGTCTCTGTGGTTTTTGCACATGCTAATGTTGCAGGGCTAATGCCTGAAGTTTTGTTTGACTGCCTTTTGTCTCCAGCTTATAGAAGGATTGAAAATCATCTACAAGTGTCCAACAGAGAATTTTAGGACAATTTTAATTGTGCATCTGTATAACAGCTCGTGCCCATGCTTTTGTCCAGCAATTTATGCAAGAAGGAAAGAGTCTGAGCTGCATCACACTATATTCAATTATTCAATTCTGTGAAAGACCTTACATCAGTAGTGTAAGTCTACACTGCAAGTTTCTCTTGGAGCATGGAATTTGGACAGGCTGAAGTGCATACATCAATAGTTTATGCTAAGATCCAAACAAACACAGTTCTTTACTACTTCGATGTTTAAAGATAACTATTTGTAGCAGAGGAATTAGCTACACTGTGGTAACATATTTCAACTGTAAACTCAGTAAGAGAGCCAGAGGGTAAGAGATAAAAATTGCCTATTTTTATTGGGAGGGTAAGTCAGCCACAATAATTTTTCCTCCAATTAACAGAGGGGAAATCTTCATAATTCTCCAAACAGGTTTGCATTCCAACCATCTGCTTAATAAAAAAGCTTCAGGTTTCCAGTTAAGCACTGTGGACTACAGTGATTTTCAGCTTGTTTTGAATGGAATGGGCAGATGCTCATTCTGGAATTATTTAATTCTTTCTACATCTTGTGACTGCAAGCTGAACCCTCTTCCTCTCCACCTAAAAGCTCCCCCAATGCAGCAGCGCTAACCTGGCAGAGCACAGCTCAGGCCATTTGGCTTAAGTGTCACATACACATCTGGCTGTTACCTGAGGCTGGTCAGGAACGTTCTCTCTTCAGCAGGAGCAGATTTAGCCTCTCAGAAGGCTTTTTCATTAAAAGAAATCAATTCAGCAGATTTGGGCAAAGTGCATGGTGAAAAGCACTGAAAGAATATGATTCAGTACCATATTCAATAGATCAGTGACTTTTCATCCATCCAGTTACCAACACTTGAAATAATTAGGTTTGCCTTTCTCCATCCACTTAAAAAACCCCAAACAAACAAAAAACATGACCAAAACAAAACCCCAAAAGCAAAAAAACCCCCACCAAACCACCAAAAAGCCAATGCCAGATTAAGAAAATATTTGTTCTATGACTAGTAGAGCATAGTTATTAAGCCATGATGTCTTTCTTTAAAACCAATTTTAAATCAAGGATCTTGTACTACTGCCACTTACACAAGGTTGCTCATAATTGCTCCATGCAATGCTTTGATTAATTAAATCACACTAGAGATTGTTTCTTAGTAACACACCTGGTACACTCTTTGTTGTTGGCGTTCATTAAAACGCTGTGTTTCACGCTGCTTTGCAGCATGAAAGGATATTAATCAGCTAAATTGCCATTAAGAGTCATATCAATATTTGCTGCACACTGATTGTTTTTCTAAATCTTCAACAAAGGACATTTCACTGAAATCTCAGGTTGGTAACTAACCATATGACAGTAAAGTCAAATTAAAATGTTTTATTTTCTCTGTGGAAATAAAGCAAATCAAGCACATAAACTAAAAGGCAAGGACAGGGTGTAGAGGTCAGTGTTTTTTGGTCTGCTACTTTAAGACAAGAGCGGCATGTTGAATAAACTAAAATTAATGTGCAGAAAATCTTTTTAAAAAATAAGTAAATAGAAGCTCTCATTAATGTCTGTTCTGTTCCCTGAGCAGAAAAGGCTCCACTTTGTAATGCAACATTGGTAATTAGGTTCAGTTTCAGAGCCTGAGCTGAAAAAGTGCCCAGGGAATCAAATGTTACTTTTCATTATTAATGTGAATGAGAATACGTTTCCAAATATTTCTCCTTCCTAGCAACGGTCTGTTTACATATGATCAGCAAACACCTTGATAAGTTGAAGGTGAGCCAGTAAGAATGCAAGTGGCCATAGCACTAATTACTTTTGCTTTCTCTATGATTTGTTCTTCGATTTCTGCTTTCATACCCTACATTTTTATTCTGCAGGGCATATACTTTTTCTGTGCTGTGCATTTTTCTCAAAAATCACAGTGTGCATCACCTCAGCTTCATCATAGTCTTTAGTATCTATTATCAGGATCTAGATTGCGCTGCTTGGTATGAGACATGCCTGCAGCAGGAGGAAAAAATCTGGAATTATGCTTTCTGCACTGAACTGGCATACACCTCTAAAAAGCAGGAATATTCCAGTAGAAACAGTTGCTCCAAACCATTTTCTCACACAATCATGACACTTAAAGGAAGGGGGAACTCCCACTGGCCAATCTGTCTTCCAAAATATGGAATACCCAACAGTTGAGTGTTTTTGTAATCCAGAAGTCTCTTTTACAGCGCATTAAAGGATATTGCATCACACTAGAATGTTGTATGCACATATAATTGCACAAAATAAAAAACCTGATTCCACGATTTCTTTGGTTTTTTTCTCTCAAGGACTTAATTTGGTTAATTTTACTATGCTATATTTTCTCATCTTCAGGTTTGTCTTGGGCATTATGTGCTGATCACCAGTGACACCAAGAGCAATATTATCCTTCCCCAAACAGCAGCAACTGTGTCTCTCCACAAGAGGTTGATGGTTGATCTCTGGACTGAAGTTTGCCTTAACCCAGGCAGAGCCCTTGTCTCCCCATGAGATTTAAACATAAAATCACACATACTTTAGAGACACACTACACACTATGCTTGACCTTAGCCAAGAGCCTGAGAAGCACCCCAAGGCCTTGCCTTCCTCCTCAACAGTATCCAAAATAATCCAAAACTGCTCATGCCCTTCAGGAGTGACCTTTTCTCTCAGAATCATAGCTTCTCAAAGGTTTGTTCTGTTTTAGAGAAGACCTCTCTAGGAGATGTCCGACATTTTATCCAGATAGATTATTACATTTGAACTGTACTTTTTTAGAGCTGTTTAACTCTAAAGTTGTAAGGCTACAACTTTTTAAAATCCCAGCACAAGTAATGGCAAGAAATATTAGAATTAAATATAATTCTAAAAAACAAAGGGGTGATAATTTGGTCCTTCCTTGCCAAGGGTGCCAAAGCTCTCCATTTTCCCCAGCAGCAGACCTGATTACTACCCCTCACAAAGCATTGCAACACTCATCTATTGTCTCTGTCTTTTCTTCAGCACGTGAGCCAAGAAAAATAGTTTAGCTTGCAAAAATGTGTTGTCATTATTTTGCTCTATGATTTCTGTTTAGTTGTAAATCACCACAGTCTTGGAAAATGTATTCATTTGCTGATATTTAAAAAAAATGCATAAGCATACAAAGCATGTTTATATTATAAAAAGAAAAAAAATGTAGGCACCATAGGAGTTTTATATAAACCTTGCAGAAAATATGTATTTTTACAGCACTTTCTGCTTACTCCTTTCTTGCACACATCAGTTTGTTCTACCTAGTTGTCCGTAAAAGAAGCATAGTTAGTAAGTGATGAGGCATGCTTGAATTAAGGCTTGTAATTTCTCCTGCTGAGAAACATGGTTGTGTCATTGACATTTATGAACCACAGTAAACACTGAAAATTTGCCCTGAAATGAAAATTAATTCTGAGAACTCCTGATACCCTTCCTGTGAAAATCTTTTTAAATATCTACAGATTCTCACCTTGGCGACATTTTTGTTCCTGCTTGGAAAAGCCCACAAAGCAACTGAAAAAACAAACAAAAAACCAAAGCAAACAAACAACCACACACACTTTGCTTTGTGCAGAAGGATATAAATTATTACATAATCATTTGAGTTTCTTGGAATGTGAGAGTGCCCAATTACAGCTAAGTAAATCTGTTTCATCAGGTAGGAGATTCAGGTTTTATTCATTAATTCTGATCTTTATCATACCACATGCAGCAGCAGATGTTATTTGTGTTTGAGCCGGAGCAGGTGATGCACAAGTCCTGCCTGCATACACCTGCTCCATAATACACCTAAGATACAATAATGCAACTCTCCAGAGTATTCTTTCCTTGGAGGAAACCCTAGCCATATGGTTGCTGTAAATCCAAATAACCTCAGAGGAAGCCGTACTGTAGAGCAGAGGAACAGAAGAATGACTACTCATTTAAATCCCACCACCAGATTTTCAGTTTTTCTCCTGCAGATTACCAGAAAGAGATTTTACTGGATCTCCTTCAAGAGTCCTATCAGCAGCAGACATGCAAGGAGGGGAGCCCCTGTTTCACACAGCGTGATTCCAGAGGAGTTACTCCAGGAGAGATCCTGGCACCTCTACAGCTGCTTGCCCAGGGAAGGTGAGGCCAGACTAGAAGTGGCACAGCGGACAAGGACAGGTGGGCAGGAGGGGCTGCTCGGGCCTTGCATGCCTAGAACTGCTGCTCTGTTCCGTCTTTCCAGGAGGACCCAAGTTACAATGAACACTGGCCCTCTTTAAAAGTGGATAAATGCTCAGTGTTTATGACTCATATGCACTAATGATTAATCCTATCTTCCGCTAAAGACCTCCAAAATGAATTCAGGTATTCAATTCTCCAACCATTAGTGCTTATTTAGTATAAAAGGAAAAGGCGACAATAATGTCTACACATTAATTATCAGAATTCTCAGAAGTATCTAATTTGCAAAATTATGTAAACATCAGAAGCACAGACATCCATCTGCCAGTCATTGCAAGCTCACAGGAATAAAGGAGGCATCCTCAGATGCTCTTGGTGAGCTCACCTTAGCTTATTTTATAGTAGCATTTACACGGCTGAGCCTTTCTGAGCTCATGAGCTCTTTCATTATTTCCATCATGTTTTATGTCTAGTTTCATTTGTTACTGACTTAACTAGTTAAAATATGCCGCTAGTGATATGTTAGATAATCTTAAGGTTCTGGACCAACTATTTTTAAAAACAAAATTTGAACGAAACCTAGGGAAATATAAAACACCTTTAATCTTCATTTATTTACAGCTCTGCACTGTTCAGGATTGCTAATAGTTGTTATAAAGCTACAATGCCTTGCATTTATTGATGGGAAGATTATTGCTTCTAGTCTTTTTTCTTACCTGCAGTATCATGAGTAAAATGAGTAAATCATAACCAGCCAAACCAAGGTTAAAAATCAGAAGATGCATTTTAACAAGAACCTGAAAAAAAATTTAGAAACAGCCTTCCATCTATGGAAAAGAGTTGTTAATTCATCGAATTTTGTGGATTCCATGAACTGATAAGCTCTGCAGCTCAGGCAACTCTGAAATTAAATTAGGTTTCAGAAATGAATATTTCATCTTTAAGATACTGTTGCTTGGAGACCTGGGAAAGAAAGGGTGATTTAACACAAAGACATGGCAGTTAGTTACATGTGGCATCGCTTTCCACTCCAGAAGGCTCTGGAACATATCATAAAATGCCCAGAACAAAACACTGTGCCACAAATGTAAAAGAATGTGTGTTGCACATATTTTATCTGACATCTCCCCATTCCTTTTTAGCCCACTTTTAGCTCAAGCAGTTCATTTTAACACCATTAAAATAATACTGAAAAAAATAAGGCATAAAGGCAAAATTGCAGAAGTTATTCAAATCAAAGTTCTGTTAACTTTTCAGTGAAGTCTCTCTCCAAAAAGAAAAACTTAACCTCTCCTGTTCTTACCCTTCCTTTTAGTCCTCGTCTTAGACTTCTCTCACTGCTTCCACAGCCCTGTTAAATCATGTTGGGATTCCTATGTGTTCACTATACACAGATTACCATCTCTCAGTCTCCCTTTCCCCAAACTGTATTGCAATTAAAGAATCAAGGTGCGAGTTCATGGTTTATAAGCATATCAGGAACAAACAAACAAACAAAAAAAAAACCCCAAAAATCTTCAGATTATCCAGATAAGTAAAAAACTGAACATATTTTACTGTCATGGTGCAATATCTTGGAAAAAAAAATGTGTGGAATATCTTGCATTTGTTGCAAAGCTTCCCACTACTGATCCTTATGAAGAAGTTTTAAGTTTATTTGTGAAGGACAAAATAGCTTCACGTTAAGCAGAAAAGACAGTAAGAGACAGATACTTTTCTGTGACTTATTTGTATTCCCTGTATAATATTGAGTATAACCACCTTTTCAAAAAAAATGGGGGATCAAAGAGGAGGCCAAAAGAATTCCTGTTCTTTGCTATGCATCTGAGTGTTAGGATAGGAGGTGGATAAGCTGTCTATTCACCAATGAATGTCATCTTACAGGCTGGGTTTGATTATAGACTCAATCTTAGCTATATAACTACATCATTTAAAAAAGAAATTGAAGGAGTGGGGGCAGGAGGAAACAGCAAGCGCTTCTAAATTTAGAGTACTGTGCTTCAGGAGTCTTATGGAGATGAAAGTGAACATCTGCATTAATGGAAATATGTTGTTTCTGTATTGCAAATGTAGTGAAGTGATCAGAAAAAACAAGGCAGTCTTCTGGAATAAATGACAAACAGCAATTTTTTCTGGCAGAAGGCAACTTAATTTTTGCAAAGTAAGATTCCAGCTGGAGAGGATTCAGGGACCAATACTGATGTATGCATTTGTATATACATTAGAAATCTCATAGCATTTTTTTCAATTGTTGCATCGAAGTTTCTTGAGAGAATATGGCCATTTCCTGCTTTGCTATTTTTCTCCCCACATTAGGCTCCAATTTCAGTTCTCCCGAAATGAGTCCTAACCCCAATGCATTTATTGTTGCTGGTTAAGCTGTTTTATTCAGTTTCTGTACTCTATAAAGCAGGCAGTATTTTTCCTTTCAGGCAGGGAAAGTTTGAATTTTTTTTTTTAATAGCTACAACAATTAGTTAAATAATAATGAGAATATTAGATTTCATCAGTCTCACTTCACACAAGACCAAAAACCAAATTAAATGCAAATTTGTGATTTCTAGTAAAACAGTCACAGCAAAATTGTCATTCCAGATTCCAATATCTTTGTCCAGTTGTTTCTGCTGCCACTTGACACTCAAGGATTTAAAAATCTGCTATTTAATTAAGGTTATAACCCACACAGCATGTTTTTAAGCCAAGTTGAATTAAGCATCAATGTACAATATTTAAATGCTAAAATTAAAAACTATTGATCTCCTACTGCTAGTCAAAGACACAGATGAACCCAGAGAAACCTTAAAATTAGTCGTAGTTTCATCTTAATTTGTATATCCATAGAACTTACGGCTGTTTTATATAACACACACACCAACTCTGCACAGCTGAATGAGCCCACAGACATCCAATATTTCTGTAGTTCATGAGAAATGTTGCTACTAACACACTATGGACTCGGTCCATTCTGTAGGTGTTATCTCAAAACACCAAACTATTGTGATATGCCAACAAAAGCAACTGAAGGCACAATTCTAGCATTAGACAGACTGTATTGAAACCAGCTGTCTCAGGGAGCCCAGATGGGATCTGTCAATGCTTCATTCCAATTCTTTTCTTCTACTGAAAACTGATAGGCAACCCCAGGCAAAAAGTGACCCCACATAACTCTGCCCAGCCTCAGCTCTAATAAAGCTGTTAAACCAAAGTAGCAGTTTATGCTTTTATCAGTTTCAAGTATCAGGGTAAATTGCAAATCAATACACATTTTTAATCATCATCTACAAGTTACAGCAAAAATAAATCCTGTGGCAATTCTATTTAGTTTTCACTCCCTTTCTTCTTTGACTGTAATGTTTTCTACTAATCTGAACAGAATTTCATTACAAATAGAAATCCAGGCAAGAAAGTCTATTATTTGAGGCTCTGATATTCATCTCTTTGCCACAAACCATTGAAGCCACCAGAAATTACTGTAGTTAGTCAGTATTCAGCCTTACTGTGATATCACCTTTGGGGATCACCAGGAGTGTAATGGGTCACAACTCTCTTCCCTCTTATATGTCTATATAATTGGAGATTTAACAGTGTCACTGTTTCATAGTATATTTTTACAGCCATAGTATTCTTATGTCAAGTAGATTATGAATGACATGCTGTTCACGCTATTACATCCATTCTAGCTTTAGCTCATAGGTGCTGGTTACACAGTTATTTCTGACTTGGGCAAGTAACCTAAAAAGTTAAGCACTTTTTTAGAATAAAAAAATCCATGTTTATAAATTCTTTTCTTGAATCCTGTCGGATTACATATTCCAAGTCAAACCAACCAGACCCAAAAGCACAGATCACAGCCCAGCAGAAATCAATAGCAAAGCTCGCACCAGTTTAAGCCAGACAGGTTCAGGGGCATAGTATCTAGAACAACCCTTGTACATAAAGTGTACATTTAATACTGAGCAATGAAAGGTTTGTTGGGATTCAGGCCTGCCCTGAATCTGAAGGAGTCTTCATTGAGGTATGGAAAAATTGGGTTTTAAAGTTGCTGCTTCTCTTCACTTATTTCTTTGGGATTTGAAGCTGGGTCTGCCAGTGACCTAAAGCCAAATCACAGCTATCCACAGCAAAGCTCTCCTCTGCCTGTTTTGACTGGACCTTGAACGTCCCTTGGAACATCCCTCTAAAGGTTCCAAAAGCTGCTGAAAAATCAGCACATATGGTATGATTGCACATCCCTTTTAATGCTATTCTCTTGTCCCTCCAAGGAAACATGTTTGTTTGTCTGTTCTCCAGAAAATATTCACAATGAATATTCAGTGAATATTAATGCATGTTTTACTAATGTCTTTCTGGCCCTGCAGATCACTTTTGAGAATATGGCCCAAGAATTGGTTATTTGCAGACAGACAAATGGGTACCCACTCCCCCCTGCCTCCCAGGGCAGGCTGCTCCATGGCCTTTAGTTCTCCCTAGCCAACCACCTGGAATTACACGTGCCCCACATGGAACAGCCAAACCACAGCTCCTGTCCCTGCCTCACCACACACACACCAGACCAGGAGCTGAACTGACCGCTAGGCTGGGGAGCCTGCCACATCCAGGAACATTGCAGGATCATGGACATTTTTCCTGAACACAAGGTTTTAATATGATATGCTAATTTGTTAGGACTGCCTCATCATTTTATCTTTGCATGTCCTCCCAAACCTTCTCAGTCTAAAATTAAAAGGCTCCTCCCTCTTTTGTGGCAGAGGATTGCCTGCCACTGGCACTTTTATGGAATGGCTTTCCCACACCTCAGTAAATCTCAGAAACTAAAATTAATTCATAGAAACACCTGATGTGATATAATGCAGCATGACTGATGAAACACTGTATGCTGCAGTACAACCCAATATCTACTCTTCTGAAAACAGCTCTGAAACAAATCTCTCCACTCTGAAAGAGAGAGGGGAAAACAGCACAGTTGTTTCTCCTTACTTGTCTCTTTTCATCTTCTTAGCAAATTAGACTAATAACTACCAGGGCCCCCAAATGACAAACCATTATCTAAAATGTAGAATATGGTGCTGCTATGGACTAGAAAGGTGTGTATGTGTGTTTGTATGTGTGTGTGTTTGGGGGGAAGAGGGAGATAAAGGATTTTTTTGTGTGCTTTGTTTTTTGTTGTTGGGGGGAAGATGGGCTGGGGTTTTTTGTTTTCTTTGTTAGCTTTGTTTTCAGGTGGGACAAACCTGCAGTACACGGACCATTCCTAATATTTTGGGAGAACTCATACTTTGACTGAAGCCCAGGGTCATCTTAACTTTTAAAGCGACACAGAATTTCTGCAAATAAAAAATAATTACCCTGAATAAGTTAGGCAAACCAAAAATAGTGTTAAGGACTGAACTGATTTCTCAGACTTGTCAGCAGGTATATATTTTTCCAATCTCCAAGACTAGGACAATAGGAAGCAATCAAATCAGCTTCATTTCTATGTACAGTGGTTTCCACCTTTAGATTTTCAGCAAAGCAGTATATGGTTTACAAATAATACAAAGTAATCTAATTGAAGGGGGAAATTTGAGAAAATTTCTAGACTAATATTTCTAGACCAATCAAATACATGACTAAGTAGCTATTAAAGTTGATTTGACATGGTTAATTTAGGGTTTAAAAGGCAGCAGACACCTTGTGACACCAGCAGAAGCGTTGCATTGCAACTGAAGAGCAAGAATACTTAAAGGGATTTACTTCTCTAACAAGATTTACCTTAGATCTTACAGACAAATGGGTTCTTCTGTTCACAAGTTGACAAACTTTGCTCAGTGTCTGCGAGGAACAAACAGGAACATAGCACTTCAGCCTATTTCTGTGCCATAAAACATTTCGTTGCATCTTTCCAAGTGACTGAGATATATTTTTAGCTTCTGTCCCTCCTTTTCCCTCTCCCCACTCCTTCTTTCAGGCTCTATCCTGGTAACAGAGCAAGCCCAGCAGATTTATGTATTTGCTTTGTTTTTAACATTCAAACTCCCCTTTTCAACATCCTTTGAATCAGGGCTGTGTGAAGCCTGACAAAGTTAAAGTCCTAGATCAGCTTAATGTTAGGGGATAAAAAGGTAAAGCTCACACTTACAAAAACAATTGAAAAAACTACTCATTTTCAGCTTAAAATTAGAGATTCAACAGCCTTTTTATGCACCTAAAAGGAAGCTGGTACCTTGTTACGGGGGCAGCATTTGGTACCAGAAAGAAAATTTTCTTCCTTCCAAGTGTAATTGGGGGGAGCAAGGATGCACAAGGAAACATGGACTATTTTCTAACAGACATTTTCACAGGCTCAGTGTTTCCAGCTTTCAAGATAAACCTCTCGACTTTGCTTTGACATTAATTTCTGATAAATGCCTCAGGTTTACCTTGGCATTTAACAAAGCAGCAGGAGACCATTATCCTGTGACAACGCTCTATTCCACTGATACTATCTCTTAATTGGAGAAAATTTCTCTTCATCTGAAAATGTTTGGCAAGGTTCCCCATAAAAAACTATGGTATATCTAAGTTGTTAGCTTTAATAAGATAGGGAATAAAATACCCAGAGCAGATGTAAATCAAATCTTTCCTATCAAGTTGCAAAAAACAAGCCCATTGTTGCAGACACCACTGTGAACCCCAGCTTTTAATTATTTATACAAACTATTTACATGATAGGATACTTGAAGGATGGTCAGTGCTATAGATAATAATGCAGCTCATTTGTATAACAGAGCAAATGGGAACCAACATCAATTGTCAGAACAGCAGAAATTATTTTAATTGCTTTTGCACATAAGTGAAAACAGTAGCCTCCCTGTCATAAACAGAAGATGACACACAACTTGGAGGAAAAAAAAAATAGAACAAAAACAGCTGACTTAGATTTACAAGAGATTTATACTCTAGCTCCCAGGTTCTGTCATTAATCTGCTTTGGTTCCACTTGGTTCTCAGCTAAGAATTTAATAATGTTCTTACCTCCACACTCGTCCAAGGCCCATGGAAGCCAATTGCCTTCTTGGTGTGGATAAGTTCAGGGCCAGTGTGGGTGTCTCTGCCCATTCAGTGCTGCTGGCCTCTGGAGGGATGATGGAAGTCTTCATTCACAGAATTGATTGCACTGCTATTTCTCCCCTCCTGCTTAAATAGCTGACCCATACGTAAATGCAATAACCAATACAGTATCTTGTACAATATTAACCTTCTGCTCAGTCCAGCCCAATATTTCACTGCCTCAATTCCATATTTTGGAATTCCCTTGGGGTCAGGTAACATACACAGTCTTTCTCCACTGCTGTCATCTGCAGAGCAGGAGCCCTTCATATACAACAGCTTGAAAGACACTTGTGCTATTCAGGTCTCAGTCTCTCTGCTGCAGTTTATCATCATCTTATTCCACCTGCCTGAAGTTTGATGCTGCTGATGTTTTCTCAGGTGTGCCTCATCTAAAAATCTCATTATCAAGCCCTTTTCCCTTACCATCTCCCCCCCNNNNCCCGAAAAAAACCACTCGCAAAAGTACTAAATAAACACCTTGGCATACTCCCCTAGTGACTCCCTACCACAAAAAATTCCATGCTGTTCTTCTACTAATCCCAATCTTCTCCAGGTTACCTAACCATTTCCCAAGGGGTAGTTCATCAAATGGTTTACTGAAGTCCAGAAAATTAGATCTACTGCCTCTCTATTGTCCAGATTATCATTTGTTTTCAAGAGCAGCCTCTCTCATTCCATTTAGCAAATGTGATTTTATCAATGCTCTTAAGCAAAGCAGCGCTTCACATTTAAGTTATGCTCTTCCATAATGAAAAACAACACACTTCAAGAAGTATTGGTGATAATTATGTACCTGTTTATCAAGAATTGAATCAAGAGCTGTATCAAAGCCTAGGCTGGGTTTTGGTTAAGTATAATAAAATTTTACTCTTCATTTATTAAAGTCCACGCCAAACTTCAGTCCAGAAAAAAACAACAAAAAAAAGTGCCATAAAAACCATTAATAAAATTGATTCTTTTCCAATCTTATTTTCTTTTTTTGATGAACTATACTTTTCATTTTTCTTTGAACTTCACTGAAGATAGAAAGATTTTTAATGGACAAACATGCAATGGATAGTTGAGACCATACGCATAAATCTCCCAAGGACAACTGACCTTGACCCAAGGACAATATTCTGTTGTGAAGTGATGATACTTTTTGCTCATGCTGTGAGCCACGTTGCACAAACTATCTACAGAGAACCAGCCTTTGGTTCCCAAAATTGGCCCCATTTGTTGGGTTTGGATGAATCAGCAGGAAAATCTCTGCCATTCTCTTCCATTGCAGCAACAAGCCCCCTGCCCATTCCTTTCTGTCGTTAACTACACCGCCCACCGGGAATGCTAAGGAGGAATGCAAGGCACTACAAAAGCTGCACAGCTGTGTGCACACTGCAGCTTCCCTCCTGTTCTGCAAGGGAAAGCAATTCCATACACGGCCTCACATGCAAAAGCAGTGACACTGATAATGTAATAGGCTGCTCTGTTTCTTCTGATGGCAGGGACAAGCAGTGTACAAACGGAAGTGAACACAGGAATGAGAATATGGAAGACAGTTGCCTACAACTACCGGCTACAGAGAATACTGGCCTTAAAGTGAGAGATCTGCCTGGATTAGTGACATTTTTAATAGTGTGGTAGGTTCACATAGCCATCAAACTGCCCTACACATACATTTGCTGCTCTTCCTTACCATTTACTCTTGGAGGGATGGCTAAAAACTACCTTAGTAAAAAGAGTGGTCAACCTTCTGTTCTCCTGTCTCATTTTCCCTCAGTCCTCCAATCTCATCCTCTCTAAACAGAGCTCCTCCTTACAAACAGGATCATTAAAAAGCTTTGAGTCTGTTGTTCATGTGGTATCTCAATGAATTAGACTATGAAACAGGGGAGAGATGATGAATATCCTGCTTCCATTCGCTGGTTAATTAATTTAGTATTAGTCTGTTGGCTGTATCTTATAATACAACATTTAGTAATATCTATACCCTTTAGACTGTAAAATACTGTTAGCCTGAGAATGCCATAAACATGGTATTTTATAATGAATGAACTGTATTCAGAGCCAGAGTCTCAAAAATACCATTTTTATATTTCAGCAACATTTAACAATCTGGTTTATATTTCAACAATGTTAAAAATGCAAACTATGCTGTGCTTACAGGAACTAGGAATTTTTTTTTGGGGGGGGGTTGATTTTTTGTTGCGAGTTTCATTTTGGTTGGTTTACTTTTTGTTGTCTGGCTTTTTTTTTTTTTTTGGAGGGGATAGGTTCTTTGAAGTCTCTCACCCCTAATATACCTCATTCTCTGTCAATGTATAAGTATTTAAGTTTGTGATATTACCAGTGTTGAGGAGCAAAACTTAAATATAAACAGTATAAATCCATGTTGCCACTATAGGCAAAAGCAGCACAAACATCTTATCTAGACCAAAGTTTGTCGACTTAGCACATTGTACTTGATGCTGTGTGTCACCTGTCTCTTGTTTGTCTATAGATTAACACAAAAATGTCATTGCAAACTAAGTGAATAGGGCATAGACTAAGCACCTGCCACTTTTAAAACTCTTTAGAATACTCTCTTGTTTATTTTGTAAGCACCCAGGGGTGTAGTTAAATAACTGCATTGAAACAAACAATACTGGTGATTATTAAGGAGGCTTTTCACATGAAAATTCTCTTCAGAAAAAAAAAATGTTTTGCAGATGTAGAGAAGAAAACTGTATCACTAAGAACCACTCAAAATACTTTGGTGGACCAAAACACCTTTATTTTTCTCTTGGCGATCTGCCAAGTTCGCTGTCGTTTGAAAAGAATTCTATAGCTGGAGGCTAAAGCAGAAACTGCAATGATTTAAAAGAGAATTGGCTACAGTAAGAATGATAAAGCACCATATCGTTAAAATGCAACTGGCATCTTAGCCTCCCTACAGCTCTTGAAAATGTGCTTACTCCTCAACTATTTACCAAGAAAAGAACAGAAACAATTGAAATCCCACAATATAGAAAAATGTTAAAGAACTTAGAAACTAAGTACATGCAGAATAATTTGCTGGTAGGATAGTTAAAATAACGATGCATTATACATGGCCATATTACAAAGAAAAGCATATAGAAATACATAGCTGAATTTAGTTCTATATTCATTTATCTCAATTAAACATATAGCAAGTGAATTAATAATGAAGGTCCACTTACATGTAGAAAATTAAAGCTTTATTTGCAGCTTGTGGATTAAACATTTAAATGCTGTAGTACTGATATAATTTACATTTTAATGCTTGGAGAATCATCAACTGCTGTCTAAACTGCTTGGGAAATTAGATTTAGAAAGTCCTTGCATCAAAGCCTTGTGTAGTGGTCTTCACTGGAAAGCTGTTTTGCAAGACTAAGACTGTGACAGAAAATAGCTATAGTTTCACAGTGAAGGAAGAGTTCAGAAAGGCCTTCAGCAGTTTCAGATAACAGAATTTGTTATTCAGATGTTGCTTACTCTAACAAGATAATAATATGCAGGCTTGAGTCAGAAAACTGCGCAACTGTGTTTTCAGGTTCACAGGGAAGAATTTATTTACAGCTAGATGTTTAACTTGCAAACTCTGTTGGTAAGATTTCCCTCAAAAAATTCAGTTTGACAGATTTCATTTGTTCAAGAACTGTGTCCAGTTTTACAATTAAATGGAGCTGCTTCACTCAGCATTTATAAATGACATCAGATGCCATAGCAACATGATTACAAGTTTCCATCAATTTGTAGAGCTGAGTAAATAATTATCAGTGAATAATTAACTAAACAAAATTAGCCTCTTTCTCTGCTTCCAGCATGTCCTCAAGCAGATTGTATTTTCTCAAATGTATTCCTTATTTAAACCACATGGAAACACTCCAGACCCCACAGAACCACATCTTCAATATGCTCTAAGTCTATATGGGGTAGATGACTAGCTAAAAGACTTAGACAAGACTTCCCATGGGAAGGGCAAACCAAACAGAATCAGGAGGAGGTAAAAAAGAAAAAAAACAACAGAAGAGAGGACTGTGATTTACATATTTAAGTACTTCTACATTTTCTTTTGTTCATGTCTGAAGATATAAGGCTTCCTACACCCAAATAACACTTAACTATAAAAAATTGACTGTGCACAACACTTAATCAGAAGTCACCAAACAACATTTTCAGAGAAGGCTCCAGGCAAGAGTCTCATGTCCAATGGGATAACAGCATTACTTAGATGCTTGATTTAAAACCCCTCATCCTAACAGAAAGGAAAGTACATTCCATAGTTCTTTCCAGACCTTGCAAGAATGCTCCCCTAAATGAGCCAGACCATGTTTCTATCCCTTTCTTTGCCATAGGGCCACTAAGGAGAAGCCTGGCTGGTAGTAAAGTATTTCTCATCTCACAAATCCAAGACCAGAAAGACTTTACAGAAACAGTCCTGAAGGACAGGAAGAGGTTGAATGTTTTAGACCTGTCAACTACATTGGCCAGTTCTTGTTTTTTATAAACATTTCACTTGGGCTCTAGAAGGCACAGAGACAGCACAGAAGGACAAAAGACCTCACCTTTCTTTACAAGAAATGCACTAGTCACTGAGTGAAGGCAAAATGACTCCTGAGCCCTTTCTTGAGGTGGATGCAGTAATTGCCATGCCATCAAAGAGTTCCCAGTGCAGCTTCTTTTGCCAAAATATTGCCTCACACGCTTTCATAGATATGCTCTACCACAGCCACCAGGAAACGGGGATGTGCTGTGACTCCCAATTTGCATAACTGAGACAGAGAGTGACCAACTTCTATGAGGGCAGAGCAGCTCTTGAAAAAGCAAGGATATCTATCTACATTTCTGAAGACTTGACTTGCTCCCCAAGAAGCATATTTTTTCTTTTTAAACACTCCAATTTCTTTTTTAATGGAAAAATGCCAATATCAAACTGTAAACAGACTTGGTTTCACAGATTTCCCATATCTCTGTCTGGAATCCAATACCAAACTGAGTGTATATTGATATGTATGAAAAATATGAAGATGAGGTGATAAAACATCCACTCTTATTTAATTAGTTTTTTAGCCATTTCTGGAAAAAAAAAAAAAGAGATAAAAATGCTGAAACCTTGAGTCAGCTGCTAATATTACTAAAATAATTCATCTTCCAAGAGACTTTTAAGCCACTAATGGTGCTAAATTCACTTCTCTGACTTCTGACAGGAAAAAAATGGAAATGGCAGCCTTCTCCTACCATCGGCATTATCCCAAAAGGTGCCTCTAGGTTTGATTTTCTTACCTAAAGACCTCACCTAACTAACTACACATGTAGAGCATGTTGAAGGGTGGTGGATAAAGTCAGCATCATTATTATTATTAATAATGTTTTGCCAATAATACTCCACCTTCTCTATAAGCCTGATTTCTGCCGTCTGATTGCTTTCATGCTGTCTGACAGACAAACCTGAATGAATATTAGCTCTCTCTCATTCAGGATAAGACAGCAGCCATTTGCCAAATGAGGCAGGTAAAGCATGCAAAGTGACAACAGCCCTTTCACCATCTTTTAACAACATCTACAACCCACTGCGACTCTTGCAGCAAGCTGGGATGTTCCTTCATGCCTGTACCTGGATCAGATACTGCAGCCAGGTTTCCCCCTCACAAATAAACTCTGTAATAACCTTTTTCTTTTTTTTTAAACATATGTCACCTGGGGACTTTCTCCACAGGCCTGCACCTGGAGCTAGCCCCAGGGCACATGTACACAGCTTGCGAGTGGATCAAGGCAGTACTAACCTGCCTTCTCAAGTATCTGTGCTCTTCCTATTTTTTTTTCCTGTGGACAAATGAATCAAAACACTTTTCATGTGTCCTAGCAACCTGGAAACCAGAGAGCAGAGAGATCTTTGTCTTTGTAACAAACCAAGATCCGCACTGTTCGCTTTCTGCTGCTCCAGAAGCACGAGCACTGTCCTGCTTGTGGTGCAGAGCTACATCTGGCAGCTGTTTCTATCAAAGCAGTGCTCACAGCTCAGCCACCCAGCAAAAAACATTGCCAGGGAAAGATACACTTACTCACAGTAACATATTATTTATTCATCCTTGTTTTTCCCTTCCCTGCACCTCACGCCAAAAAGCTACATTTGCACGTAATGTCTCTTTGTGCTACTATGATTTAATGCCTTGTTACTACAGCAATTAGATATTGAACGGAAAATAGTGAGCAAATATAAGTACAACAGTCAAATATGTTACAGCTGTTAATGACATTTTCCACCAAATAAAACTATATGCTATTTGGCTACCTTGAATTCTGACACAGTTCAGAACATACTTATCACAGTGGACATCACAAGCCCTTTTTCTTTAATCAAGAAGTGTGATTAAGGATAAGCACATGATTCAGAAGATTTCAGGTTTTTTGGTCTGATACATATTTAGTTTCTGAGGAAAGAAGACCTGATTTCAGCTGATATAGGCTAGAGTCAATTCCCCAATTCAAGTGGGCTTTGGATTGAGTCATCCTCTTCTGTACAAGAAGAAAACAAGATTTGGTTTCTCAAAGTGGTGATGACTCTGGACTAACAGGATCATATCATACCCAAAAAAAATTTGTTACTTTTGTCAACAGGACCACCAGAGATAAGACCAAAGAGCTACTGGGCTATACATGGTAGAACAAAGAAATTAGAATTACAAAAGAGTTCATGGCAAAAAGCACATAAGGAAAAAATACCTTAGCTTCCTACAGTCCTCAAAGGGGAAGCAAAGGACAGATGTTTTTGCGGGAAGCTCTCTTCATACGTCCATAACCTTGAGACCTTAACTACATGTTGTGATCTCAGTTGTTTATGTTCTCATGTGCTTCTCTGTAAATTTTGTGCACAAACACATCCCCAAGAAAAGTCTGCAGTCATCAATAATATGAATTATCAAGCAAAACTTGTAATAATTTTACATTTCACTGAAACAGAGGATCACCAGAGCCTGACAGGGACAGAATACCTAATGGCATCAGAAATGATCATTCTGATATTATCTGGTCTGTTCACAAGTAGCCCCTTTTAAAAGATCAGTGATACGAAGTTAGAGGCATGATAGGTTAAACTGATATTTTCATTCTGTATGCCCTACAATAAATATTAAGAATAGTTTCAAAATATAAAGTAAATTCTGGAATATTGTATCTTTTTAGGTGTCTATAGGGAATACAGCTATGATAAATCTAACTGGATTTTACCACAGCTCCTCAAAGCAAGCCTGAAACCAGTGATAAAAAAGTACATTCTACAAAGACAGCTTAACTGTGAGCATATTGGCCAGTATAACATCTGAAACCTAAATGTGTCATTGTAGATTGAGTCATTTTGTATCTCCACTTAGGTGTTAAAAAACAGCGCACACAAACACACAACTGTGGGAACTGAAGGCGGGTGGTGGGCAGAGAGAAGCAAAGCTGCATCACACTCAGAATAAGCCACAATGATTCAGAAAGAACCTGACTTCTGCATTCACCTCTCCCTGGCATCAGAAAAAAACAGTAGATGGGACAGGTTAGGAAGATGACTTTATCATCCTTACACATCTGAAAATATTGGAAAAGAATTTTCTGTCATCTGGAAGCATTATAAAAACACATGTAGAAAAACAAAGAGATAATAACAGGCCTTTGTTACCTGTTAAGCACATATTTTCTTTATGATTTTTAATTAAACATTAGAGAAATGAAACTGCTGGCTAGAAAACAGAATCCGGAATATATGACTGACAGACTTTCTGAATAATATTTGACAAGTCCCTTAACCTTTCTCAGTCTTACTTTACCCATTCCTGAAATGGGGCCAGTGATATTTAGCTGCCTAACAGGAGGGGCTTATTTGATACTCATTAAAGACTCCAAGATCTGTGAATGGTAGATGCTAATGTTTTACTGGGCTCTATTAGGTCTCAACACATTCCTTCCAAGTCCTCCTCTTACTGGAGGAGATGACCAAAAAAAAAAAAAAAAAAAAAACTACCAAGAGATATTGCTGTAGTTCCTAAGCAGAAGAAGTGTAGTTCCTGGGATAAGCTCTACAGGACATCAGTGCAAAGACACTGCTGAAGCCCCCTTCCACTTCCACCCCCCCTTTTCAGGGCACATTAAGTTTTCTTCAAATAATTCCACAAGGCATTTTCCTTACTCACTAGACCAACATGGTTCAGTAGACAAATGTAGTTTGTCATTTCTGCAGGACTCTTGTTTGTATCCTTTGGAAAAAATTGTTCTGGTCCTCTTTGGTGCAAGTTATTTTTTCCTCTACCCTTTTGACTTTCAGTCTACAGGAAGAGCTACTAGACTTCTAGGAATGAAGATTAAAGCCCTCTTAACTCCTCAGGATTTCAAAGGGAGAACTAGTTCACATACCCATATACCCTTTAACCCTGTGAGCACCTCACAATGACAACTACATTTACCTCATGATCAAGAAATATCAGTATTCAATTCTAAAAATAGCCCTTACCAGCTCTTTGGTGTGCAGAACTCTGGACAATAGAAAAAACATTACATGATAGAACTGGAAACAGAGCTGTGTTTTCTGAAGTGGCTGGTTCTCAGACAGAGAGCATAGTCTCTCTCAGTGCCCTGCTTGCTCTGATTATTTTACACTTTTTCTCAACCTGATCTCTAGCTGCTCCTGCTTCAGGTACTGACAAAGCCTGTCCTGGGGAGAGGACTATGCATTCTATAGTCAGCTGTTTGTTCTTTATTTGTTGAGACACTTGATGCCATGAAGTTGAAGACTCCTTGTACCAGGGTCAGGGCACACTCAAAGTAGCCTGGAAGAGCACTTACTTCCTCAGAGACCCCACAGGGTTTTCACTTCTACACCCCAGTTTAAATAATGCCTTGCTATTTGGCTGATCTGGCTCCTTTCCAGGATTCAGTTTCAAACCTTTTGAGGTTTAAAGAAAACCGCTAGACCAAACTGTAAAACTAATTCTCATCTTTTTCAGTTCTCTCTGGTGGACATCCACAATTACTCCCACAATCTCTGCATCACTAGGCCATGAAGGTTGGGAGGAAGGCTTGGAAAAATTTACACACCTTTAGAGATCTCAGTGTAGCTTTTGAGGGGTTAATGGGGTCACCACTAAAGAATCCATCCATCATTCTCATTCTCCACTCACTTATGCTAGAAGAAAGCAAGGGTAGCACCACTAAATTCATTCAGTACTGTGTGCTGTAAACTATTGTCACCTAACTGTTTTTTTCTGGAAGAAACAAAGAGAGCAAAAATTCGCTGGAGAAAAGGAATCCAGTCTCATTTTACTGAGTCAGATGAAGATCAAAATATAAAGCAACATAGTTCAATTCAGTTCAGTTGCTATAGCTAAATAAATATCTAACATATTTATTTATTTATTTAACAGCCACAAAGATTCTGAATCTCTGTTCTTCCACTGGAGTTTGGTTTCCTGTTGTATTCATACACTATTCCTGGAATCAGCACAAAATCTGTTCAAACATTACTGTAGCACTTAAAAAACTTCTGTCACCAGTGTACCCAACCAGAAAATGCATTTTTGATGTTATGCAGAAATACATGCCTTGATAGAAGAGATCAAGATGCAGCCTAAAGTGTTAAAAAAAAATCAGAGAACAACATTTGAGCAGATTAAGATGCACTCCAATTTTTCTTTCTTTCACTTTCAGCTTCCTTAGCTCAAGAAGCATATTCCTGATATATATATGTTATATACGTAATGCAGAGTAGTTAATACAGATGGAGAGAGACTGACATGGCACTTATCTAAATGGATACTGAGATTCCAGGATACCTATTACACTCTAGATGATAGGAGCTTCAGAAGATGTGAGTCAAAACTGACTTCACAAAACCACAACAGCACTTTTCACCTTTGCCAACAGACATTGTGCGAGCCAGTTTACAGCACTGTGCCAAGGGCATATCATCCAGACTTTTCTATTTCAGCTGAAAGAAAACTCAGTATCTGATAAGCTAACATGATGAATGTTCCAAGGACTGCACAACTAAGCAGAAAACCCAGGAGCTTCAGAACTTTCCTGATCTTTAAATTCCCCCCAGTTTAAAATACGTTTTGCCAGTCTTACTAATGTGTGCATACACACACATTATCCTGCCCATTATGCTCTGAAAATACAGAATACTCAGAACACGAGTTCTATATTAGTCAATGTTAAATGCCATCAAGCTAAAATTGACATCCCTGTTAAGAAACAAACAAAACCCCCCAGTATTCCACAAATTTATTTGTAAGGCATTATCTTAAACATGCTGTTATAAAGACAGCCTTTCAAACATTCATTAACTTCCATGAAACATATTACTCCTTCAGAAACTGCCCAATACGGGAATGAAGCCTTGTATCACCTATTCATTTGTCCTCATTTTTCCAGCAATAAGAGAGCATCAGATTTTATTGTCATAAATACTGTATAAATATATTGACACTACAAAGCACATATCCTGTGTGCTTTTTTCACTGAAGGCAAATAGAGCCCACTGTCAGTCACTCATCTGAAGAGCAAGGAAGAGTATAAACTGATGCAATTTTTTTAAAAATTCAAACTTTTGATATGGAACTATTTTAAGATCTCCTGAGCACCCTCCCCCTCTGCCTTCCTTTGAAGGATAGTACGAAGCATGTACAATTCAAGCACCATTACTTCTACACTCACATGCTTCGGACAAAGGAAAAAGTTTCTTTGACAAAATAGACAAGTCACCGGTTGGCAAAATATGAGTGATATATTAACCAGATCAAGGACCCAGTCAGTGACTTGGATTATAATCTCACTCTCATTCATTTCAGAAACTGTTTTAAAATCAGGTTCTGTTTCAGTATGCCATGGCCTTCTTGCACGTTAGTAATTACGGTACCTCTAAAAGCAATAAAGGGTGAACCACTAAAGATCTGTAGCTACAGCCCTGTTCAGGTAAGAATTAAAATTTGACATTTCTAGTCAGCAAGTATCAATTTCCAGAAAATTTCTAGTTGGCTGGAAGTACCTTGATACACAGGCTTTCTTCAGCATTTTAAGAATGTTATGTTTTCATGCTAAGTGAGAAGTGCAGGATGCTTTTTGCCCAGAATTAAAAAAAAAAAAAGGAGACATTGAACTAGGCTTTTATAAATTAAAAGAATAAAAAATATGATTTTATGCTTGCTACAAAAAAAAAAAAAAAAAAAAAAGGAGGCCAACCTGGGCCTCCATTACTGGGCTTCGATTAATTTGAACCAGCTCACCAAGGCCTATTTTAAATTTTGTGTTACATCATGTTCCTTCAGAGACCAAAGTCGACAAGGAAAATCAAGCACAGTCTTGGAACTGACACAGTCTGTAAGATTTCCACACAAGAGGGGGATTAAAACAAACCCAAAAAACTGACAAACCAAAAAGAATAAACCACAGCTACAGCCTGGATAAGAGCAGAGTAAGATGAACACATAGAAAAATAAAAAGGGAACAATGACTGAGAGTAAAATTTGCCATGTACTCATAAGAATAATACATCCAATTTTGCAAGCCAAAGACTTGATTCTGAGGGGGAAATCATTATGTTTATAGACTTAGGAGAAAGTAAGGCTTGTAAACTGGTGAGACCATTTTTTCTAAATCAGAACAAAAAATGCAAAACAAGGAATAGTATCCAATAGATTAAGTATTAGGCACACAAATCTTCCTGAAAGCAGGCAGAAAATCTGCCAAGTTTCTTCTTATGCATATTGAATTGAAATTCAGCATAATCCAACCTAGAAAGAAAAGCATTACAGAGAGCAATATAACATCATAGTGAAAGACTTGTGTTCACAGTGAAATGTGACATTTTTAGATCAAATGCCACCTCTCCCTACAACATGCTTAGTGATGATCTCAGCCCCTTGTTTTTTATTCTTTTCCTGTAACTCACTGGTGCCAATTAAAGAACTTAGACTTTAATTTGGTTTCTTTTTCAAGTGCCTGTGGCAACAATGTAAAAAGAGTGCATGCAAAGAGCCATCTTTCTAACTTCATACTAATTGACATCTAGTTTGCACTAGTGCAAGAACTCTAACGTGATTCAGAAAAATATTGATTTATGGCTATGACCTTCTGGTAGTGAGAGAAAACCTGAAGCTTGTGCTTGCAAACAAGAAATGTAAGTTGTCTCAAACTTACAGACTAAGTATTAAATTCAGTTTTCCTTGGAAGTGGTCAGGATTTTTCTTCTTCCACAACAGCAGGAGAAGAGACTTTTCTAGGTTAACCATCAGTAAATGCAATAATTCCATTTGTTAAAATTTCCACTAAAACAGCAGAAGTGAAGACACATTGAAGAAATTAATTGTCATTTAGTTAATGAAGTAGAGCAAGATAAAACAAATCCAAAAGTCACCTGTTTTTAACTCCAAATTAATCAGTGCAGTGATTATGGAACCATATTACTAATTTTCAACTATGACGTGACTAAATGTTGCCATCAAGCCCTAACAGATGGGAAACAAAAGTTATATTGTGGTAGGTACTCTGTACAGTAATAAAAACTTCTTCTCCACTCAGTGCAAAATAAGCCCAATTTCCAAACCCATGCTAAGCTGAACCTTTAGAGCTGCAGTAAAGCAACAGTATCTAAGACACAATTAAAAAGCTTTTTAACCTTTTATTGCTTGTTTTTGTCCAAGTCCTCGTCAATTAAGCATGGGTATTGAGGGCTGGAAGAAAGATGTAATGAAATGTGGTAAATCACTTTCTTCTTTCCTTAAATATGTTCAATATACAAAATGTGGAAAATCACTCTTTGAAATTAACCTATTCCCCTGCAATCAAATGTTAGGTTACATTTAACAAATGACCCTTTTCTCTTAGGAGAGAAATCAATATTCATGGTTTTCTCTCCTGCCCTCTGCGACTACTGCCAGAAATCCGTTTTTATATAAAACTGAAGAAACAGACATTTACTTACAAATCCCGGATTCTCATACTAGATTTCTCCCTTGCCATGGCTCTTCTCCTCCTCAACTGTTTGTCTAAGTCAAGGTAGACAATTCTTTTCTGAAGCAAAGAGGGCAGTACATGCCAGGGTCCCTCAGCCTCCAAGCTTGGTTTCCTGAGCTGACCAGGGCCTGGGAAACTGCTCCTATCTGTCCTCAGATAACGAGCCTGGCACTATCTGGAGAGGGGATGTCCCCAGCCAGCCCTTGCACAGGGCACCAGCACCAGCTTGGTGATTCTCCTGGCTGTGACACTTCACACTGATACAGAACAAACGAGCAAAGGGAGGAGCAGCACTTGTGAACTGCGGCCCGGTGAAGGCGCAGAGCCTGGCACCATCATCCCGGCTTTCAGAGAAGCCCTCGTGCTCAGGATCCAGGGCCAAATCCCACCCCACAACCTCCAAGCTGATGCCAGGGCTGTGTGCAGGCCATTGGCAGGGCAGTGGTGGGATGATGCCCCTGTGCCATGCGCTCACCGGGCTGAGGGAAGGTCCGGGAGGATGCCCTGTCCTCCCTGCAGTCACGGACACCCACAGGGCCCTCCTGGCACCACAGAGAGTGGGGCTCCCTGCTGTCCCTGACAGCACCACAGACAGGACACAGTCCCTGTGGCAGGGCTCCCCTGTGCTGCCCTGGTGCCCCCCGGGCTGGCCAGAGCCTCCCCACAGTGAGCAAGCAGCATCCCCCAGCTGGCAGAAGCTCCTTTTCATGGTGCTCCCCATGGCCTCACACTCATCCCTTCTCAACCTGAGTCCAGCAACCTCTGAGTCTGCTGCATGACAAAATAACAGAGAACAACTCAAAATTAGAGCAGTCCCACAGCAAGTTTAAAAAAAAAAAAATCCCCTTTTTCTCTCAGGGAGAAGTATGCGCAGTGTAGGACATGCTGCCCAAATGCCAGCGTTCCAGGGCCTTACTTTGGAAAACCAGGTCATGCTTTTCCTCTTAGTTCCTGCCTGGATTTATCTTATTTTCAGCTGGCCAGGCTGAGCCATGCACTCAGATATGGAGATTTATCCCGTTAGCCATTGTAGCTGGATATGTTCCATTCTCTCCATTAAGTCTATTTACATAAGAGTGCATTAACGTACTTCCAGGTGTGCTGAGCACCAGAATCCAGCTCTTTGCTGATTTCCATCCAGGGTTTTTGCAAAGCTTGCCTGTAAACCTGTGCTGGAGAGACCTGTCCAGTTTTATTAAAATCTACATGTATCTCACTGGAAATGACTGCATGACCAGCACACCTCTGAGGGTCTCTTGCAGAAAACAGAGCACAGAGAAGGTTTGGGGTTTTTTCTGCTGCCATCTATAACTTCTTGCAATAAGCTTCTGTTTAGGGGCCAGCAAACTGAACATTGCTGTTTGGAAATTTTTAGTTTCTGTAGTTGCTCTAGACTGCTTAATCCACAAAAAAAAAAAAAAAAAAAAAAAAAAAAACAACAAAAAACCAACAAAACCAAATACACACCTAGTAGCTCACTACAGTGCAAGCACATTGCCATCACTGCCATATCTTTGAGTCCTGGAAGTGAAATTGCCACAAAAAGAGGAATAATAAACACATGAGATTTTTGTTTAACAACTGTGCAAAATAACAGCAACAGAAATATGCAATGAAATCAGGACCTTTTTTTTTTCTTCAAATCCCATGCTGTTTATAGCAAAACAGAATAGATACAATTTATTAGTGGAAGCAATTAGAAAGCAATAATAAACAAGAAACTGGGTTTATGAGAAAGCCAGGAAATCACAGGATACATACCTGGGTACAAGACTCAAACAATTCTGCCCATGTGAAAATAAGAAACCACCTGCATGTGTTGTATATGCCTTATGAATTACAAAGATAGAGCTATTAGCATGGTTTATAGGCTATGCACCACACTATTCTTTATCAAAAAATGCAAATTTAGTGTGTCAGCTAGTCCGCAGATGCTTTATTGTATCATGATCATTTAGATTCCACTTTTCTCATGCCACAGTCAGATATTGTGAAAAATCAAGTTCCATTTACAGCATCCATTGTTATCTCACAAAGTAGCACTTCATGCTACTACTGATGTGTTACAGACTGTTAACAGTAATTTAGTTTTAAATGCCAGTGCATGCCAAGTGTTCTGGATATGAATGCTAACAGGATGAAGTTATGCAGGTGTAGAAATTTAAAAGAAAAGGAAAAAAACTCCACACCACCACCTATACCACAACCCCCACAGGAAATGACTTCCAGCTCTTTGAGGGAGGACACAGAGCATGGGACTTCTCTCTTTGCATTTTAGCTGTATGAAGCTCCCTTCACTCATTGGTGGAAACATCCTCCTCCAGGGATGTCTGAAGATAGATGCTAATAACCCAGAGGTATTTATACACCTGCACTGAATATAAAGAGAAATTAAGTAATAACTTTTGGTGGTTGTTCATCTTAGAGGTGGTCAAGGACTAATATGCAATGGCATATTAGTGATCCTCACAGCTACACATGGTGCTTTACAGGCTCAGACATGCTAAAACCAGTATAAGAGGTCTGCAATAAGATGAGAGCTCTGACTACCAAACTAGGAATTTTCTTATTCCTGGAGTAGATCTTCTGTGTCATCTTCCACTTAGCTTGTTGTAACTCTTTGTTAAGCGCTTTTTGTTGACATCCTAACTAAATGAATTCATTACTCAAATATGTAAGCAGATGATGATAATTAATGAACAAAAAAACGAGGCAATATCAAGTAGACTCGCAGAGCTCTCGGGGAGATGAGTGGTCCCACTTAACATCTATTGTTTTAATAAGCAAATGCCAACTGACTTAACAATACAGAGGAGTGAAGTTCAGACTCTGATGAATGCCTTACTACCTACAAACCCTGCTATTCCCTGTTCTTTCCTGCATGTTTGAAACTCAAATGAGATAAGAATTGCTCTAGCTAAAGTAGGCCAGTCCCAAGAATTGGACAAGAAACTGGTTATCTTTATAAATACCCAGGAAACCTAACTAATTCAGATGGATAATAAAGACTAAATGATGCCCAAAAGAAGACTGTCCCTTTACCATATCCTTCCCTGTTCCTTCTCCCTAGACCTTTTTCTGTAAAAGCTGCTCAAAGTGGAGTTTTCGATGGGCCAGATTTCCATAGTGGAATTTCAAGAAGATTCAATATTTGGCCTACCCCCTTTTGCTTTTAGCAATAGGGGTGAAAATGTGGGAGGTTGTTTTCATTAAACTGAAAATCCCTTTTGAGAGACTGCCAGAAATGAAATGGTTACTGTACATTGAAATAGTTCTTCACCTTTTTGTTCAGTGTGAAAGGCAAAAAAATGATGCAAATATGAAGCAATGTGTCAGTTCTGCTAAATAAAAATGTGCACAGTAAAACTAAATCACATATATTGAAGTGTTATTTTGGTTTTATGGAAATGTAATCTGTGTTATGACATTTGCATTTCATATAACTGCTACGGATAACTAATCTTCCAATGCATTGCATACCATTTTGTCACCAAAAAAAAAAAAGTTATACTGTATCATCTGTTTCCACCTGTACACTGGAATATTCCATGACAAATGTATCAACATCAATTGTATAAATTCACTCAAGAGCCAATGAAAAGTGCGGATACATTTAATAGAAAGATTTCTTTTACCCTTAAACTCTACACAGCTATTAGAAGATATCATAGCTTGGTAGCAAATAAAAAATTACAACTTCAAACAACACAATATATGGATGTTTGTATGCATTCTAAGACTTCTGAATTTTGAGTGAAAATTAAATACATCAATACAGACTGCCAATATGGAACCTTAACCAGAACCTGATGAAATTGCATGTTTCCCATTCCATGCCCAAAAATTATAGTTTTCAGCTCTGAGATAGTTTATGTTATGCTATGTATTACAAAAAACTGATACTTAAATACAAGTGAAAATACTAAGTGTATTGGAAATTCATTATCCTTTCACTTTTCCTTCTGTGTCCCTTGCTTTTGTTTTCATGTTTTCCTTTTGATTACTTTTGCTTACCTAAATCACTATCCAACCTCTCCAAAGTTCCAGTTCTCAACAAATGTCTTCAGAGGAAGTTTTAACAAAGGGGTCACACATGCTTTAGCCCTGATTAAGCCCTACTTTCTCAACACTAGTAAAAACAAAAAGCCTTTAATTTGCCCATTTTGGAAACCAGTCAAAACCAAGGGACCTCTGTAGGAATAGAATGCAAGAATAAACCTTGGCATTTAACTCCCAACCCTTGGAATCCCTTAGGCACAAGGAGCAGGACTACTTGCAGTAAAAAACCAATATGCTCTGGTCAAGTGCAGTGTCAGGCACCAGTAGATGAGACACAGAGCTCCAGGTAATTCATTGACTTAGCAACAGACTTTTCATTGACTTTCAATGAGACTTACTCTCTTCAGCTATCAAGGGACATTTCAAATAGCTAAATCTATGCCCAGGATACAGAATGACCTAACGTACTGAAAATTGCATAACTTACTGAAAATCAAACTAGCAAATGTGGGGTCGTTTGATTAATTCTTGGTGTAATTAAGGAAGATCAGCATTAAATGTGTGTGTTTCTTTTCTTGGGAAAATCATGCTTTCCTATCTGCTGTGAAAGCCAATGCAAAAAACATGTCTGTTCACTTGAATGTAGCTTTCTGCACTGACATAGCTATATTTGGGATTCTTTTGTGTGCTGAGTTAGAAGGAGTAGCAGCTTTTTAAGCTCAGATGTGTAAATGCCCCCATTTATAACCTGGCTCTGCAAAAATAGGTTTTTGTGCATATTGCAGTCAATATACACACACAAAAGAGAAAAGTGAAATAAAAAAATATAATTCTCATATTAGAAAACTGAGTACTTACCTAGTGATAGCAGCTGGAATGAAAATGGCTGAAAGCAATAAAAATCCATTTTACCATTTAGTACAGTTTGTCAGACTAGAGAAATGGGATTGAATTTCAAAGCCACAGGCAAGCTGGCAGAAATCTGTGCTTATGCAGTTGATAGGGGCTTTTTTTCTCCTTTTTTCTTTTTTTTTCTTCTTTTTTTTCCTTATTTACAACTCTTTTGATAAGCCTTCAGCAAGTTACATAGGTTGTTCTAGTTGTATCTCCTTTGACTGGATTAGAATACTTGATGACAGTTTGGATAAGTTTGAGGCAGATGGTTCTTGACATTTTTCATGCCATCAGTTACAAACCATGCAAGGAAACTCTTTCATCCTTTGTTTATCCTTCACTTAGAAGCCACTATGGTAGATCGTTAAACTTTCATTTTTCACAGTGCTGATTAAGGCGTACTACAAGGCAGATGTTATGCAGCACCATTTTTAACAATTTACATTTAGCACCAAAGCTGGCTTTGTACTTGTTCCAGTGGATCAATTCACATTTCAAAAACTTCAAGGTCAACCTCTAAGCATTGCTACTCTGTTGAACAACTAAATGTTTCATAAAGTTTTCCCTGTGACTGCAGCCCTTGAAAATATGTGCTGGACACTGTTTACTTGTTTATATCTGCCAAAATGAATACAAGTAACTATTGTTCATCTCTGCTACAATTAAATGACAGATACAGTGCTATAAAATCCAAAGGCTTACAATAAAATGCATAAAGATCACTATTGTAACACATGACAAAAAAAATGACTCATTTATTTTCATTAACAGCATTTCTAAATAACAAATAATTACTATTCAATTAGCAGTTGGTCTTAATTTACATCAGGTCAGGCAATAACATTTCATGGATGAAAATGTTTACTGGTTTACTTCACATCTGTATGTGCATTCTTTCTTTTATGATTATGCAAATTCTATACTTCCTTGGACAAATTCTAATGGTTACAGGTAAACAAAAAACAGGTAAAGGCACCTTTAGAGAATAGCAGAATAAATACAATCATGACAAAATACAATAAAATTAATCCACAGCAAATTAATTTTTATGCTCTGTAGAAAACCGAGTTTTGAAAAATACTTGGGCTCATCTGTAGGTGATGTAAGTTACCATTTTTACTGAAAATTTACCAAAATTTTCTGTAACCAATCATAGCAATGGGGTAGAAGGTTTTGTGCTAGTGGCAATTTCCTTAAAGGACAATAAAGGGAAAAGGAACTTCTGGTAACTGAAGACTCCTTTTAATTTAGATTCTTCAAATTAGCAACATAAAATGGAAAAAATATGACATATAAAAGCATATTTTATTGAATGAATTTTCAAGGGGTTATTTTTTTTTTAATTTGGGGGATTTCCTATATTTTTGTCTCCTTTTTTATTTTAATTAAGCTGTAGCAATATGTCTTATTAATTGTTATTGTCACAAAGTTCAGCAGCAGAAGTTAACAGATTGAATTATTATTAATTTTATCCTCTGATACCTCCTGATCCTCACCCTTTTATTATGCTCAATTTCTTCTCCCCCCCCCCCCCCCCCCCCCCCCCCCCCCCGCC